>VWYI01004880.1:392290-502442 GCA_013399455.1 Anthoscopus minutus | reverse complement strand
ATAGTACATATAATATATATTTTATATATACTATATATATTTTTAATATAATAGATGATATTTTAGTATATATTAATTATACTATATATTTATATAGTATATATGTTATTATATATTATTATATATATGTATGTTTTATATCTTCTTTTCTATAATATTTAATATAGTTATACATAATTATCAATTATATGATGTTATATGATGTTATGTTATGTTGTTATGTTATGTTATGTTATGTTATGTTATGTTATGTTATGTTATGTTATGTTATGTTATTACTATTTATTATTATCATCTTCTCCTCCACAGTTATAGAAACACCTTGGGCGACCAGGTTCTGTTGTGGCGGCAGCTCGAGTCCTCTCTGACCCTGCACAGAGTCCTTGCCATAAAAAGGCATTTTCGGGGTGTCGCTTTCCTCAGCTCCACCTCCGTGTGCCAGAGGAAACAGCAGCACATTCCTGCTCCTTTGTCCTCGCTGCTGCCTCCTGACCGGCACGTTGGGTACATCACTGTGTCATGTCCTAGCCTCGATCCCGATGGGATCCATGGGGTCAAATCCCCTCTTCCTCCCGACCTTGCTCCCAGGAGCTGACTGGAATGACACGCTGGGATGTCTCTCAGTGCCCGCTGCTGCACCCCGGTCCCACCAGCAGCCCTTTCCAGGCTGGAAGCTGGCTCAGGACAGGATGGCCCAAAACGCGACGGCACAAATGCTGCTGAGGTGTGGCTGCTGTGACAGGTGCCACTGAGAGCCTGGAAACTGCTGGCAGGTGCCTCTTGTGCTCTGGCCCTGGAGCAGCTCATTCCCACACAGGCTGCAAATTCCCAGTGTGGCCCCTGCCCCATGGAGCGAGCCCTCTGCTCCGCCCCAGCACACGGGAAAATTGCATTTCCAGCCCTGCACTGGCGAGGAGCAGCTGTGCAGCCCTCCCCACTGCTGAGCTCCTCTATAACACACGGGAAAATTGCATTCCAGCCCTCCCCCACTGCTGAACTCCTCTATAACACACGGGAAAATTGCATTCCAGCCCTCCCCACTGCTGAGCTCCTCTATAAAACACGGGAAAATTGCATTCCAGCCCTCCCCACTGCTGAGCTTCTCTATAAAACACGGGAAAATTGCATTCCAGCCCTCCCCACTGCTGAGCTCCTCTATAAAACACGGCTTTGCTCTGCTCTAATTGCTGCAAACGAAGCACTCAGCTCCCTCCCAGCCCTGTACCCCAGCAGCTCACCAAGTTTTGCCCAGCAGAGATGAGGTCTGACTGCTCAGGAGGTGGAAGAGTGTTTGCCCTGCCTGTCACACCTGGCTGGGAAGGATGGGGGCAAAAAGGCTCTGCCAGGTTTCCCAAAGCACCGATGCAGGCTGGAGGGGAGGGCCAGGCTGGGCAGAGATCCTCACCCAGCCTCACCCAGGGGTTAATTTACGGAGGAGAGACACCAGGCAGCCCTTCTCTGCTGAGCAGGATGCAGCCACACTTCTTTCCTCAATCTCAGCTCCTGGCCAGGGCTTTGGACGCTGTTGCTGTGCCCCGAGCTCAGCCTGGCTCTGCTCCCACCCCAGCAGCTCCCAGGGGATACCTGGAGGCTTGCAGGCTCCAGACAGCAAGGTGTCACTTGGTGCCAGAGCACTTAGGGAAAAGAGCAGAATAAATGTTCTCACTGAGCTGGCATGCTAAAATATGATACAAGTTAGGCCATAACTCACCTGACCTTGCGTTTCACATCACTTCTAGTGACATTTGCCATTAATAAATAATCTGTCATTCCCCTCTGCTCTGGGGCTGCTGCCGCAGAGCGCGGGGCGTCCCTCCCCCAGGCATTTACCCCGGGGAGATGTTCCCTCCTGCCATCACTTTCCCATTCCGCAGCCAGCAGGGGACAAAGGAGCAAAGGGGCTGGAATCCCTGTGTGTTGGGATGGCTGGGAATGGGGAAAGCTCTGGGCTGTTCCCTGCACACCCCACGGCTCAGCCCCCTGCACACACACACACACACACACACACACACACACACAATCTCACTCCTGCCTGCCCGGGAATCTGCCCATTGCCATGGAAACGGTGCTGACATCAGGCACTGCCAACGTTATTCCAATGACTAATTGCTTTATGAACGGTGAGTCAAATTACTGAAACGATTTCCAGGCCCCAGAGATCTGTATTTAACACCCAGGCACACGCTAAAAAGTGTCCCTCACCTGCAGGGATGCCGGGCATCCAGCACAGCTGGGGACTCCTGCCCAGGCTTGGATGTATGGCACAGAGGGGCTGGTAAATCCCAATTTTTCTCTGCTTATTGAGAGCTGTTTTGTAGCTCTTTAAGCTGCCTGGGTAGTGCCTAGGCTCCAGTTCAGGGGTGCTCCTGTTTTTCCAGCTCCCAGAGATCTGTGGTACTTGCTGCTGCTGACAGCAGCCTGCCTGGTCCTTCTTCTCTCTGGTTTCTCTCCTTACGTGCCTTCTTCCTTCTCTGTGGCCCTTTTGTGGCTCATTGGATGAGGATCCCATCATCCCAGGAAGTGCAGCTTTCCAGCACGCTGCTTCCTGCTGCCCCCGTGGCCATTTCTGTGCCTGGCTGCAGCGCTGGGAGCTGCGCTCACGGCAAGCGCCTCCTTGTCCCTGTCCTTCACGGGAACTGCTTCCCATGCTCCCACTGCAGAGCCATTCCCAGCTTCCACACCCTCTGCCGTGCCCAGAGCCCCTGTGGGCAGGGCAGCTGCAGCTGTGCAGCTCGGAAAGGGAACAACGACCCCAGCGTGCACCCAGGGTTCCCACCCACAGCAGCTGAGCCCGAGGAGGAAGAGCAGACAGCTCCATTTCAAGACTGAGAGTTGTGCACCACTTGCCTGCCCACTCCTGGTGCCCAGGGATGGTGTGAGAACCAGTGCTGCCTCTGGCAGGATCAGAGAACACCTTCCACTGTCCCAGGCTGCTGAAAGCCCCTTCCAACCTGGCCTGGAGCACCCCCAGGGATGGGGCAGCCACAGCTTCTCTGGGCACCTGTGCCAGGGCCTCAGCACCCTCATAGTGAACGGTTTCTTCCTAACATCTAATCTAAAACTGCTCTCTTTCAGTTTGAAGGCATTCCCTCACCAAATACCCCTCTCTCTCCTTTTTATAAGCACCAGAAGATGCTGTCAGCCTGAGCAGCCTGCAGTGAGGTCAGCCAGTGTCTGGGATGCTGCTTATCCCAGCAGTACATCATTTCAGAGCATTCATCAGGCTTCAGAACAAGGCAAAACTCCAGGAAGAAGGTGCTTTGCCACCAGAGCTGACGAGAGAAGCACTCAGGGGGTTGGCCTTTCAGTTATTTTTGTTTTGAAATAACAAACACCATTAAAAGGCCCCAGACAGAGACAACTCAGAGGACAGGACAGTGAAGCTCCTGCTCTCAGCAGAGAGTGCACCACAGCAGTGGGTGCAAGGCTCACAGCTTGTGGGCTGCTTTTCTCTCAATCTGCTGCATCCTGGAGCCAGTCTGATGAAAGAAAAAAACAACCAAAACCCAACCAGGCCAGCTCTGTATGTTTATTCACTTCAGTTTTTTAAATCCCTTCCTTAAGGATATGTGATAGCTTATTGCATCAGCAATTGATAACTCCTGCCTCCCTACAGCATCCTAACTGTTTATGGCTCTGTGTTATTTACTGCCTGACAGCGAAATAAGGAACATGATGAGAATTTGTTCAGGAGTTGTTCGGGCGCCCCAGAGGCAGCAGGGAGGGGCTGGCACCGCTGTGGTGGATGGAACCCTTGATGCCCAGCCTGCAGCAGCCGCGCCTCCCTCCCCGTATCCTCCCCTGCCTCCCTTCATCCCTGCATTCCTTCATCCCTCCCCGCATCCTCCTCCGAGCCCTCCGGGATGCAGGCGTTGACTGAGCATCATCACCTTAATGAGCGGCAGGCACTGATTGCTCCGGGAGGCGTTAATTAACTGCACCGGGCCAGGGCTGAGCCCCCGGTGACACCGAGCCGGGAATTCTCCCAGAACGTTCCCGCAGGACTCCCCGGCTGGATTTAGCACAGCAGCCCCACTCACAGATCCCCATCCATCACCAAATGCCAGGCCCTCCTACACTGATAAGTTAAGAATAGACCGACCTTTTTATATATATTTTTTATTTTCACCGTCAGACAAAAAATATTAGTATTTCTTTTTTCTTTCTTTTTTTTTTTTTTTTCCTTTCCTTCTAGACAAAAAAGTGCACTTTGCCGTGCCGGACAGACACGCGGCTTTCCCCACGGGCTGCCGGGGGCTCCGGCTGAGCTCTTGCTCATTAATAGCCTCATTTAGGCAGCTGTCCCCCGCAGCGCCCATTAACACACATGGGAGAGTGCCCGGAGGTGAGAGCTTCACTAATCAAATGTGCTGTTAAGATCCTAATCCATTTCATTAGCCCATTTCATCTGACACTCAGCGAGGCTCAGGGATGCTCCGTGTACCGGGGCTGAAGGCGCACGGCCTGTCCTGTGGAAAAATAATCCTTTTTATTAGACCCATAATTCCCTTTTGTCTTGTATTAGTTTGTTTTTCCAGCTGAAGGGCGCCAGGGATGTGCAGAGATGCCAGGGATTTTCCCTTCATGTGTGAACGTGTCATCACCACAGAGTAAGACTGGGAGGGATCAGGGCAGCAACAATATCCAAAAATAAAAGGAAATGAAAAAAACCCCAGCTGAAAACCAGGCTACCTGACGATTTGATTGCATATTACTGGACTGTATTTTGGGGATGTTATCTGGGCGACCCTCCACCGAAGAATTTGGAGACTGAAATGATTAAAATCCAAAATGATTCCTGATTTCTCTCTTGCTTTGAATGTCAGCCACGTGAGGTCTCCGGTTCAGCAGAGGCAGGGTGGGGAGTGAAATACAGATTGTTCAGGAGGTGGTGGGGCAGAGCTGAGCCTGCACTGGGCTGTCAGGAAGAGAGGCTGCCACTGTGTTATAAATCCCTATTATAATAATGGCTTTTCGCAAAATATTGAAATAGATATTCTATATAATGTTAAAGCAACTTTGCTACAGTTTTGTTGCTATTAATTAAACCTAGGCATGGTAGTGAAATAGCTGATACAGTTGTGTTTGTGAACTGCCTGCTTGGCTGGGATAGCATCCAAAAAACGTTAAATAAAAACCCCTGCTATGGGTATGCTGTCACTAGTGCACACGAAATAGCAGAGTGGATTCAAATCACAGCAGTGAGGTTTGATCCCAATGAGGCAGAAGCCTTTATTTCAGGGTTTGCAGCCCTTTTTATAAGGTGTTCCCATACAGGTTAACATGACTGGCCAAAGGAAGCACCTCTCTGGTGCCATTGGTGGAACAAGAGAAAAACACACTCAGAACATGTGTGTGACATTGTTCTGAGACCAAAACCTATTTACAAAAACAGTCCTTGAAAGAGAAGTTTCCCAAAAGATTTTCCCTTGGGAACAGATCAGCCCCTGCCAGGCTGAAAACTCTCTCAGGCTCAGAAAATCCTGCCCACAGTATGGCAGCTATCAGCACCTACAGTCTGAAGGCAATGTGGGCCAAAACCCGAGCTGGGGGTGATAGTACAGAACAGACTAAAACCACAGCCAAGGCGTGCACATGCTCTAAAAGGCAGTCCCGAGGAGGAGCCATGCCAAACAGTTCTTGGAGCATGCAAATTAATTTTGAGGAAAAATTAGACTGTGTTTAATTGGTTATGAATATGCAATAGGCCAATGCCATGGAAAAGGTGTAGAAAGGGTGTCTCTGAAAACAGCAGGGGTGCTCCTGGCTGAATGCCAAGCACCCGGCCATTTTAACTCTTTGCTTTATTGCCTTTGTCTCCTATTGCCTTTTTTATTAAACCTTTTTAAATTTACGTTTTTCACAGCTGCCTCATTCTCTGCACAGCTCCCGTGTCTCCTCCCCGCAACAAAGGAAGGTGAAGGTGATGCTCTGGGAGCTCTGTGTGTCAGGAAAGGTCGTGAGTTACCAGAGCAGCAGGTCTTTGTTATCAAATAAGCACCCCCAAATGTACTTCCCACACAAAAACTTCGTGCTATTAAAGACATACTTTATGAAACAATAACTCTGTGGATATAATGCTCATCTCGAGGAGCAGGTTGTGGCAGTTCCCTGAAATGTTCCCACTGAGCAGAGCTGAAATGCTCCAATTGCAGGCTAAGCAAGCTCCTACCCGAATGCAGCTTCTGCCCACACTTCCAGGGGCTCCTTGGGAGCAGCTCCAGGTGCCATCAAGCCTCCCAGGCCATGCACTGGCACCAAAACCTGCCTGAGCTCACCCCAGATCGCTGAGATCACCTGAGAGGAGACGCAGGTGGCATCCAGGGAGGATCCAGGTGGCATCCAGGGGGCATCCAGGGGGCATCCAGGCTGGGTGGCAGCTCCTCACTGGCTGGCTGGGCACAAAGCAGGTTCATGCAGCCCTGGAGCACCCTGTGCCACCCTGCCAGCAGCACACACCTAGGTTCCCAGCCCCAGGAAGGTGGCAGAGGACAGCCTGGTGACATCCCCTCGCTTCTCCTGGCTGGGGCTGCTGCTGAGGTGGGTGAAGAGGGACAGGCCTGTCCCCACAGCCAGAGGGGCAGTAGAAGGGATGAGTGGCAGCCACAGCCTCTCCTACAGCAGGACTCTTAGGGAAACACAGCCCCTTTTGATAATTTATTAGCACACAGAGTCCCTGCAGCCAAAACAGCAAAATCCCTGTTCCTTGCTCTGTTCTAACCCACTTTCTCAAGACAATTTCTCAGCAACTGATGGGGAAAAAGCCCCAGCTTTAAAAAGCATCTTTGCTCTTAGAAACTCGACGCCATCTGCTCCCTCAGCATTGCCCAGGGCATTTGCCTCCCCCTGAGCAGCCAGTGGAGGGGAGCTGGCTCCCACCTGTGCCCACCCCCAGGCTGCCACAGGCACTGCTGTGCTCTGCAGGGTCCCTGGCAGAGAAACAGAGCTCAGAGCCCAGTGCTGCATTCCTGTGCTTGAGAAAATGCTGCTGGGAGAGACAGGGAAGATGCAGGGCACTGCTGGTGGGCAGGGAGCTGCCAGGAGCTGCAGCTCCAGCAGTGCTGCCCTTGGCACTCAAGGCAGGGCCAGAGCAGACCCAGTGGGGGTCCTGTGTGAGAGCAGCAGCAGCACAGGATAGAGGCAGCAGTGCTGGGCTGCAGGGGGAATGTCCCCACGAGCTCCTCAGGCCAGGTATGGTGTTTAATGCCTTCATTAAATACTCACAGCTTGTGCCAGCACCCCGGGCTCTCTCCCAACCCCTTCAGGATCCAAACAAAATGAAGCACAGGTGAGTGAGAAACACCTGCTGTGGGACCAGAGATCTCTGCCAGCCCTGTCCTGGGGCTGGAGCACGCCCTGGCTGCTGGCAGCAGAGTGTGCTTGCACAAAGTGTGCTCTCCAACCCCCTTGGGGCTGCGATCTTCTCCTGGGGACCTTCCCAGCCCGGGGAGCCTGTCCCTGTCCCCACAGCAGGACCAGGAGCCTGTCCCTGTCCCCACAGCGGGTCCCAGGGGAGCAGCAGGGCCTGGCTGGCTGTCCCCACAGGAGCCTCACAGGGATGGCACCTTGGGCTGGCACTGTCCCTCCCTGCCCTGCATTCCCCCCTCTCCCCACAGCACTTCCAGACCAAAGCTGGCATTTGCCTTTCCAGCAGGACACAATCTGTGCTCATCCCCTGCCCAGCCCGGGAGCTGCAGACCCCAAGCGTGTCAATGAAAAGCTCCTCTTGGCTTAGCAATATGAATTACAGCATGATCTAAAGGCCTATTAAGGGCTGATTTCTAGAACAAATGCTGCCCCCGTGGCTAATCAGCAGAATATTTCCTTCATTGAGAGACAAAATTAATATTGCTGTTTGGCAGATGCAATGACGCCAAGCAAATAACTCTCAGTCGAGCTTTATTGTTATGGTGCCTTTTGTTGCTGGCCTTGGCCTCAAGAGGGTAGCAGCAAAAATGGGGGAATACAAATGGAAACCTCTACAAGCCTGAAATAAATGCATGCCCTGAAACTGCAGGGAGCCGGGGTTTAATGGGAGACATCAGCACGCACAGCACAGAGCTGCCCTGTCCCCTGCAGAGGCACCCAGCAGGCAAGAAGACAGGCACAAAGCCTTGGCCAGGACATCTGCCCCAGCCCCCAGGCAGCCCAGACCCCTTGCTGGGGGCTTCACAGGGCATTTGCATTTTTTAAAGGGGTTTGGGAAGCAAGAAGGCGCTGTGTCATTAATCAAGGGTGATAGCGTGGCCTCCTTGCCAGCGGTTAGCATTAAAAAATACATATTAGCATTTTTAATATTAATCAGAGTAAACAAGAAAGATACTTCTATAAAAATTAATTAGAAAGCTCCTTTACTTAGAGGACACTAATGAATTAATGTCACATCTCAGGGCTGTGAAGCACTCCTGCAGAATGAACCTCCTCAGGCTCGTGGCTCACCCACACCTCACGCCAGGAGCCAAGGCTGATTCCCTCGGGCCAGGGGCTGCTGCTGCCCCAGGAGCCACGGGCAGCCTGGTGCCAGCCCCAGGATGAGCTGTGCTTCGAGCCCAGGGAGCTTCTTCCCACTCCCTGCTGAGGATGTGCCACATGCAGGGACTTCCCATGGCATTAATGGTGCAACCTGCATAAACCAAATCGTTCCAGGGCTTGAGGCAGTCGAGGGACGGGGCTGAGCCAGTGCAGGAGGCAGAGATTCCTGTGCTTGCAGAAAACACACAGGCTTTTGCCTGCCTTTCACCCCTCCCTGCCAACGGGGCACAGCAGCCCCCACCCCACACTCCACGGCCAATCTGGCTCAACAAGGAGCCCTCATGTGATAGAACCCCCAGAAAACCATTGCCCTCTGCCTTTCCACAGCCAGATCTCTGTGCCTCGTGTCCTCCTGGTTCCTGGCTGCCAGCACAGCCCTGGCACCCACTGCCTCATGGCCTAGGAAAGCTGCAAGTGCCCCGTGGAGGACAAGAGGCTGCTAGGATTAAGCAAACTCCCCATTTTACCCCTGTCAAGTGCTGGAGATTTTGCCAGCTGAGCAGCTGGAATGGCAGCAAACACCAGCTTTTCACCTCGGGCTTATATTTGTAACATCAAGGGTGCTTGGTGGCTCCTGCAGGACATGCCCCAGGGCTGGCACAGCCCTGCTCATCCCCACAGCCCAGCCCTGCTCATCCCCACAGCCCTGCCCTGCTCATCCCCACAGCCCAGCCCTGCTCATCCCCACAGCCCTGCCCTGCTCCACTGAGCCATGTGCTCTTCCCAGAGGATTTGCAGCTCCGCTCCCTCCAGAGCAGCTGGGGGCTGCTGCAGGGCTGAGGAGGTGAAACAACCAGGCTGATTTAATAAGGTCAGATGGGAGAAGAAGAGCATTAGCAGGGCCTGAGAGCCTGCTTTGACTCTAGCCCAGTAAATCCCTCATTTGCTGGGCCCTGATGCAGGCAGCCACGCTCAAATATTTCTGAGCTGTACTTGATGCTCAATGAAGCAGGAGCTACCAAGAGAGATGGGCCTGCCCCCGGCCCCAGGCTGGCTGGGGGGCCAGGCCTGTCCCTGTCCTGCTGCTGCTGTGCCCAGGGACCCACAGGGCATGGCTTTATCAGGAAAGCTGCCTGCATTGCCCTGGCTCAGGCTCCGTGCCCAGCTGGCCTCCAGGAGGGTGTTTCTGGGCGAGCAGAGGGCTCCCAGCCCAGCAGAAAGGAAGCAAAGCAGCAGGAGCCGAGGCAGGGCTGCAGATTCGGGCTGGGAGATCAGTGAGGGCACCTGCTACCAGGGAAGGGGACAACTCCTGGGCTGGGTGGGACACATCACCTCATGGCTGGGCCAGGATGGTGTCACTGGCAGAGCCACGTGTAAGCACACACCCCGTGGGAGACACAGGCTGGGGCTGGGACAGGCGTCCCCAGCCTGGGCCAGGAGCTTCCAGCACCCACACAAGGGTGCACAGCTTTGTTTTCCCTGCCTCCCCTTCCAGAGCAGCAGGGGCACAAAACACCTTGGGGATAGGAGCCGGGAGCTGGCCATGGCCTGGGGCACAGGGTGGGTGTGGAGGGGCTGCAGGTACAAGGATCCTGCCAGCCTGGAGGTGACACAGCTGTGGCCATAGAGGACACGAAAAGAACACAGCACCTCCCCAACTCACGCACGGGAGAAAATGAATACTTTATTTTTACCTCATTTACATCTATAGATTCTGAACCATGACCAGGGATTGGAGAATAAGGTGACCTCCCCTCCAGTTCCACTGGTCAATCGAAAAGTGCATCAAAATGACCTCCTCACAGAGGTATGCAGCTTTATTCGTGGGAAAGTGGACTACAAGAATGAAAACATCAGAAAACTTCAGAAAACATCAGAAGGCTCATAGTTTTCAGGACTACACATGGCCAGCAGGGCTGGGCTGTGAGCTGAGGAGCAGCAGCCCTGCCAGACTGCTCCACACAAGCTGTGGGCTCCAGCAGGCGAAGCGTGAGGCTGAAAGACCCGAGGCTCTCGCTGCAAGAGGCTGAGGGCAGAGGAGAAGGAGCTGAGCCATCAGACATGTGTTAACTCCCACAGAGCTGTACCACGCTGCCACACACGCTCACACCAACTGCTAGCAGCTCATCCTCCAGCAGGAGCTGGAGCAATCCCACAGGGAACTCAAAACACTCCAGGCTGGAAATCACTGCTCGCAGCAGCTCCTGTTTTTAAACATAGGTTGCAGCCCTTATTTACCAGCAGGTGCAACGTTGTGGGGAGTGGTGACTCGCAAAGGGAACCTCCTGTTCTGACTGCAAGCTAAATGATGCTCAGTTGTTTGGGGAGGAGCATTTCCAGCTGCACAGTGTGAGCCAGGGTTATCAGCCAATTCAGAATTTATGGCCAATTCCACGTTCCTAGCGAGGTGCCTGGAAAGCAAGCACCAGTGACATCAGAGCAATGGGTTAAGCTGTGCTCTCCTACAAACACCTCCGTGCTGGCCCACCAGAGCCTGCACACACTGCCCTGGAAAAACTTCTCTTAAGGCTCTGCTGGAAAACAATCTGTCATCAATGTGGTTTCATCTCACCTGTCTGCAGTGAAGCAAAAGGCCAGGGGCTCCCAGCCCCACCAGGAGGGTTGGCTGTGACAGGGGCTTCCCCTGGACAGGCTGTGCTGTCAGCTGTCACTGGGTGGGCACCTGGGACAGCTCTTCCCTGCCTGACCCTTGCCAGGGGAACCTGACAAGCATGTGCAGCACCTGGCACAGGTGCTGATTTAATCCTGGTTTCCTGCTTTTCCAGCATGGGCCTCTAAGAGGCTCCTCTCTTTCCCAGCATCGCTTAGTTCCCAGCTGGATCCAAACCCAAACTACACCCTTCAGGATGCACCAACAAGGAGAATTGCTTCAAACAAAGCAGGAAGCAAACCAGACCCTGCTGCCCGCCCCAGATGTTTGGGCAGCATCACCAGCGCCACCTGCACACAGTGTGGCACTCACAGCCTCCCTGGCTCACACCCACCCACTCTGCTCAGCTCCATCAGCAATCCGAGGGCAGATTCCTGCTCTCACAAGGAAACTACGACCAGCAGGGTGGTATGGCAAAGGGCAAACTTCTCAACAGCTCCTGTCTTTGTTTTCAGCCTGTGGTGGGTTGTTTGCAACACTCTCTGGTTTCTGTGAGGTCATGTTTCACAGTTCAGGAGCGTGCAGGATGCCCATGGATGGCACGCACAGCTTGAGTCACCCTCCTGCTGTCACAGCAGCTGCCACAGACCAGCCAGGCACCTGGGTGCTGGTTGTCACACTCTCCAGGGCAGCCATTCCCCCTTCTGCAGCATCCTCAGCTGCTGACACAGGGACAGACCCAGTGACCGACAGGAAAATACCACAAATGCCATGCTAATGCTGTGAGGTGACAAACACCTACTTGTTCCTAGGCTGTACCACATTTAAGTGTAACTGTGGTCACTCAGTTCACTTTCCTGCCCTCACTACAGCTGGTGTTAATCCAGGATCTTCAATCTAGATCTAGATCAATCAATCAAAGATATTTTCTTAGGCTTTTAAGTGGTGTTTACCATTCATCATCCCCCAGCAGTAGCGGAGAGACAGCTGATGGCTCACCAAGCTCATGAGGACTGGAGAGCTGCATTCCAGATGCATTGATATGCCTCAAAAGCTGTGACCAGTCACCAAGGCATGACCAGAGCTCAGCCCCTGTGTGCCCAGCTCCTGGAGAGGTGCTGTGATTTTTAAAAGGAAAAATGACCCTCCAAAACTCGGTGTGAGAGAGCACCAAGCCCTTACAGCACCTCCCGCTTCGTGCACTCCGCACGGAGAAGAGAGGCAAGGGAAAAGAGGAGGCTGCAATATTTTATTTAAAACCACTGCCAGCTCAGAACAGCCTGCTGACCTTCAGCAAGGCCTGCAGAGTAGCTGTTCTGCTTTCAGCTAATCAGTACCTGAAACAAAAGGCAGGGCAAAGGCGCTGCCAGAGGGTGAACACAGCACTCACCCCTGCTCCCAGCACCAGGGCTCTGCAGCTCAGCACAGCACCCCAGGTGCAAAGGAGAACTTCTCAGCTGCTTCAGCTGCAGCCCCTCTTGCTGGGCCTTCCTGGACAGGCAGTGCAGCCCCTGGCTCTCCTGGCAGCTCCCCAGGGGCAGCACACAGCACAGCACAGCAGCTTGTGCCACACAGATTTCTGCCAGCCACGGTGGGCACTTCTGCACACCACACTCACATTGACACGCTCAGCACTGCCATTCCTGCCATTCCACCTGAGGAAAAAACCACTTCTGCAGGGTCAGGCAGGGCAAGGTACTGCCAGGTGCAGCCTCTGCTGCAGGGAGCCCTTGGCTGGATGCTGAGGCAAGCATAAAGCTGTTCCCAGGAGCTCAGTCATCCCCCAAGGGACTCCTGTCAGCAGGAAAATAAATCCTGGCACCCAGCATCCAGCCAGCCCTGAGAAACCACAGCAGGGCATGAGCTAGACCTGCACTTGAATCTGAGGGCTCTTGACATGCCCGAGAACATTTGCCCACTCTTCTCTGCCAAATATCCCAGGAGAAGAAAAGATCTTTTGAGGGCAACATTTTAAACCTAAATGTGATGCAGTATGAAAATTTCCTT
Organism: Anthoscopus minutus; assembly: GCA_013399455.1. Lineage (NCBI taxonomy): Eukaryota > Metazoa > Chordata > Aves > Passeriformes > Paridae > Anthoscopus > Anthoscopus minutus. Next base: position 489,352 of record VWYI01004880.1, on the reverse strand, counting down.
GTGTAAAAGCTAAAGGAGGATATAAAATACTCAGAGAGACTGGTGCTGCCAGTCTTGTTAGTTCTGAGACGTACTGCTTTGCTCCCATTCATGAATAATTTTCTGTGAAATCTGTGTCTGAATGAGTCCTCCCATGCATTAAATGTCAGCAGTCCTGGAGCCAACACCTGCCCAAAGTTGTACCAGCCTGCAACAGGCACCCTGCACCTACAGAGAGGGTTTGGAAAGCCGAGTGGTGTGGACTGGCTTCTGAAAGCTGTGGAGATTCTTCCAGGAGCAGCAGCCTGGGGCTACCTGCCCCAGACACGGATCTTGCCAGTCCCACAGGGTTCTTCTGCTGCAGGACTGTGTGTCACTGCCAGTGCCAGTGCCAGCAGGAACATCGCTGTGACTGACAGCCTTGCACAAACACCCTGCTCCCAGGGGGTGCTTCCCCAGACAAAAGAAATCCCACTGCTCACAGCAATTCACAAATGAAAAGCAGACTAGTTTCTTTAAATATTATTTATTCCTCAAAGTGTACAACTAGAACATAAAAATATTCCTTGGTGAAAGCAAACCAGAAAAGGGTAGGAAATTAAGGCCAGAGGAAAAGCATTTCACTGTTCCAAGGGAAGAAGCCTTCAGAGACAGAGCCTGGAAACTCCTCAAGCTTGGAAGTTAAAGTCATATTTCTGTACCACAGAAACTTCCTATAGCAGCTCCATAAGTTATCCATCTCATTGTGACTCATAACCTGATGGAATGGGTTTCTAGTTTGTTCTCTTTGAGAACCCAATTACTTCAAGTGCATCACACCAGTAAATGAAATCAGTGCAGTGCTTTATTTATTTGTTTTTCTTTATTGTGACTACATTATAGCTGCCACGAATACTCCAAGCAGCTGAATTAAAACAACACTCTCGAATATTTCCAATCTCTCTAAGCCTTGGTATTTTTCATGTTCTCCAATACTTGGATTTTTCTGACTAATGAACTCTTCCAACTGCTGGAAAATATGGAATGCAATTAGTACTTCAATGCACAGCCTCAATGTACACCGTGCCTGGCAGCTGAGCACTGCAAAAGAGCCCCATGCTTGGCAGAAGAACTAGAAATCCAGAAGATAAAAGGGAGATTTATGCACACTCCCACCAAGACCTGCTGCAGAATTTAATTGGCAAGGTTAGCAATAAAGGGGCTGCAGAGAGAGCACCGGGGCTGTGGTCCCAGTACAGCTCCCAAAGCTGGGACAAGTTGGGATTCCCAGGCTCAAGAATGACAAATGCTTTGGCTTCCTCAGCCTGCACTCCCCCATGCTGGGCTGCACAAGGTGACTAAGCCACTCTTCTCCTTTGCTTCTGTTAGCCCAGGCTTCTCTCCTCAAGGGGAGATACAAATCACTCCCTGCAAGCCTTCTGCAGCTGCATGCAGCCTGCGCCGGCACTGCTGCCGCAGCTGCTGCAGCTCTCTCTGCAGGCTGGCCTCTCTCCCCTGCAGCTCTCGGATCAGCTCTGCAGCACTGACAGCCGGAGCAGCCTCCTGGGACACACACTGGCCCCTTCTGCTGCCAGGGTGCTTGCTCTTCAGCACCAGCCTGCCCCAGCCGTGCCTTTTTGGAGCACAGAGTGGGGCGAGGCCCCTCAGTTTGAGCTCGACGCTTTCCTGTATCTTTCTAGTAGTGGCAGAGAACCTCTCCTTCTGCAGTTCTTCTCTCACTGCCACCTGTAGAGGGAAGAACAGGAAGGGATGAGGATGGTGCATTTCTGTGAGAGAAATCCTGCCCCCAGGAAACCACCCAAAAGGTCACATTTGGGCTCAGAGGTACCAACAAGAAGAGCCAGCTGGGAGTGCAAACTGAAGTGTGTGGCAGTGCACACTGAATTAAGCCAGGGGTGCCCTCAGCCAGGCAGCAGCCTCGGTACCCAGAGAGCTGCCTGCAGTCATTTGTTTGCAGATTCCCAGTCCAGCAGCCCCTCCAGTGATGATTCGCATACGAGGCTCTGCACGTTTCCCCTGCTGGGGAGTGGGGAGTTGACCCCTGCTGGGGTTTCTGTGCAAAACCCACAGAAAGGGAGAGCCAGCAGAGTGACCTCCATCCCTGCTGGGCTTTAAGCCACCAGGTTGTCATAACAGATTGATTGCCTCGTGAATAACAGCGTTATTTCAGTTTGCAAATCCTTTCTGCACTTGGCAATGCTGAAAAGTGGAGGTGACAACTGTAAGTGAGCAGTTCCTGAATTCTCAGTCCTCGTTATGGGGTAACAATTGGGAGAAAGAAAATAATGGAGCAGAGTTAAGCAGAGGCCAAGGCCAAATTGAGTAGCAGGCAGCACACTTTCACTGAAGACAGGCCCAAATAAAATGAGAGCTTTTCTTGTGACAGCATCACAGTCTGGATTATAAAAGCAATTGTATATACTGGGATTTTTCCAAAGCATTTGATTTAATGTTCTCTAACAATTTGATTTGAAGAATTTGCAAGATGGTAATTGCCTTGCCAGTTTTACTAGTGGATTAAATATGAATTCAGTGACTCATCTCAAAATGCACTTGTCAGTGGGGAAACATCTGTAAAAGAGACACCCTGCTAAGGCCTTCAGGGAAATGGCCCTTGGCCCAATGGGATTTTCTGTTTCTGCTATGGCAAAAAGCTGCCAAATCAACTCAGTCAAAAAGCAGCAAAGTCTCCCAAAAGCGATGCTGCCTCTGCAAGCTGCACAAATCCCAGAGCTCTCCTGAGACTTGTGGGCAGCTTTGGAGTTTGTGCCTCAAAAAACCACGGGGAAAGAGAGAGTAGGATTCACAGACAGGTCATCCAGTGACCCACAGCCCATAAAACAAACCTTGGAACGTGAAACTTGGAGAGTTCAAAATATTCCATCCATGGAGACAGATACATAGTTTGTTTTACTTCCTAAAAGGAATTGGGGGGACAGGGGGGGAAGGTGGCAGAGATCAGACTTTGCTGACAAAGCCTTAAGAAGATCAAATGGATGAAAATTCGAGTTAAGATATTCAGCTCCAGAGTAAGACACTGTTTCCTACTGTGAGGATAATGAACCATGAAATGCTTCACTGCAGCTCCAGGGATGAATCCTTTGGCCAAAGCTCAGCTCAGGTCAAGCTCAGTGCTAATGACACCCCTTGCAGCCTTGAAATCGCTCTGCAGCCCCTCCCTTTCCTGCCCCTGGGTGAAGCTGAACAGCTCCTTGGGGTTTTAAATCTGCAGATCTGCATGAAGATGTCGGTACCTCAGACATGACGGCTCTGACAAGCTCCCTGTGAAGTCAGGGGCACTTTGGCAGCTCTGAAGCACCAGAGATCAGGCAGAGCTCAAAGCAGCCCCGGCTGCAAGGACAAGAGTCCTAAGGTAGAGAAGCATCTGCAGCACTTCCCACTGTCAAGCTACAGCTGCTCAGGGTCAGACCAGCTGCTGTCTGTGAGAGAAAAAGGGTTTTAATCCCCCAGATCAGGGTGGGTTTTATTACTGAAACAAGTTCAGCAGGACAGGACAGGCAGGGATCGGTCTGTACTCTCTGCCAGTGAAACTCTGCAGGTGTGATGGCTGCAGTCACACAAATTCCTCCACTGACACCAGCTTCACCAGGCTCACTCATCCCACATCTCCCTTCAGAATATCTTCATGAGTTTTGCAGCCAAGCAATTAATCCTCTCCATAGTCTTCTGATGAGTTATTCTCACTCCTCAGCCTCCACTTAAAGAAGATTAAGAAAATCAATCAAATCAGAAAAGGAGTAAATTTCTCTGAATTTTTACTAACACATTAAAGGCTTTATCGATGCAGAACCATCTGTTAAAGGAGACCTCTGTTGATTAAGGCATTTGAACAGAGAATGGAAGCTGAGAGAAGTCTATCTTCGTCCTTGTCCAAGAACCAGGGGTCCCTCTTTATCATAATCCCCAACGAATCCCAGGGACATCTCTTGCTGCTGGCTGTAAGAATAACTGAGGTGCAATTCTCTAACACCACTTCTGAAGGAACAAAACTGAAAAAATAAATTCAATGTTATCTGGTCTCCCCACAGCCAATGAATAAATGGAAAATGATGTTTGCACAAAGTGGATTTAACACTGGAATCCAGGATGGGAAAAATTTCCCATCAGTTACAAACAACAACATCACTCAGCAAACAGAGCCCACAAGGTGTTATTTATTTTTCACATTAAACTCCAGCAGAAACACAGTAAGGCTGTATAAAAGCATTCTTAATGAAACATAGGTTTTCATACTCTCCACCAGTCAAAAGTGGAGAATTTTATTATCCACTGAGCAAAGCACATGATGGAGGAGCAGCACACTCCTCTCAGCACTGAGCTCTAACCCACGGCAGCAGCAGGGATAGGAATTGCCACAGGGGAGCAGAAGCAGCTGTAAGGACAAGGACAAGAGCCCTACAGCCAGGAAAACAGGAGTGTGACAGAACCTACACCCAAGTACCTGAAGGACATTGCACATGCTATCCTCTTCATAAAGAGAATCAGTATTTCCTGGGATAACATTAGATCAACTTAAGAGGGGAAATTAAAAAACAATTATCGATATTAAATAAGATAACTAGCTCGGCCAAGCACTATTTATTTCCTATCTGCACAGTCTGGAGTTGGAAAGCTAACTCCAGTTCTGTTCTTCTTGGAAGGCTCTGCCAACATATGCATGGCCACAAATACTCTTGTTGCAGTTTATAGATTTGAATTGCTAAAAATCTCCAAGGGTTATCTTCAAGCAATATCCTTTGCTCTTCACATCCTGAATGCTTGTGGAAAACCTCAATAATCTCCTCCTGTATGGTTAATTGATGCTCTTTAACAGCTTGCTGTCTGCCATTAGTCAGCACACAACGATTATTCTACTCCACAAAACAATCTCCATAGACCACTTTGTATTAAACAAACATATTGTAAAAGATTAGGAGCCTCAGCATTTTGTGCCTGCCCGTTTCTATCCCACAGCTCTGCCTTTCAGCCTCAATCTACCAGCTGGAATTTGAATTCCCAATTAGGTGCGTGGTGCTGCCTGAAAACCGCGGCACATCCTCTCCAAATAAATACAACAACGTGATAATCATCCTTTCCACTTGTACAGTACCATCCCCATCCCAAAGGGACCCGGTGCACTTTGAGAAATTCCACTCCAAGCACGGAGGGAATCAGCTGATGAAGAATCTGCATCTTCACACTGACAGATACCCTGCTCTGCAGTGGGTATCTGGCTTCTACCTTCCTTAATTCCACTTCCTTAACTCCAGCCCTTAATTCCACAGCTGCTCTTTGGGACAGGACAGTGGCCAACTGCCCTGAGTGTGCCCAGATGTTCTCCTTTAAATAACCTCAGTCTTCAGAAGGTATCAGGAACTAAAAGCCAAGGGAAAAACCATAATAACTTTGATGTTCTAAGAAGCAGCAGACAAACCAGAGGAGTTGCAGGGAGCAGAATTGCATCTGGGATTGGACTGAGAAGGGACCAAAGTGACACCAGCCTGGGCTGTCCTCCCCAAAGCTGCAGGGTGCAAAGGGCTACAGGGAGCACAGACCCTGCCCCTGTGCAGAGGAACAGGCACTGTAATAAACCAGCAATAATCAAACAATAACCTTCAGCACTGCCTGGGGGGGCAGAGACAGGCGGCCTCCAGTCCCTGGTGTGCTGGAACCCAGCCAGGCAGGACATCCAGAAAGGATTTGCCATCTCCCTGGGATGCTGCCTTCACAAAACCATTCTGGCTGGCACCTGACTGAGAATGGCCACACCAAAGCAGGAAAGGATGGGCCCAGAACAGAGCTGGAAAGGGAAGATGCAGAGGGGAGGCACATCCAACCACCAGGCTGAGCAGGTAGCTTGGTTAATGCACCGTGGTGGATTAACTCCTGCATCAATGCACAGAAGAGGCTGTGAGCCTGCAAACACCCACACACATGCTTACCTCCCCCAGCCCAGCCCTCTCTGAAATGTCTTCTACCCAAGGCAGCTGACTGAAAAGAACAGCCAGCACTGTCTCCCGTCTTTTCAGTCCTGGGACTCCTCTGGCTTTGAACAAGCCTTGTAACAATGACTTCATGGCAAAGGGAGCATTGCATACTTTGACTAAGCTGCCTTCTGGTTCCTTTGCACAGCCCTGAGGCCAGAACAGTGTCCCCCACATTCACCTGTCCTGACCAAGTGACAATTTGCCACGTGCACAGCCCCAGTCCTCCTGCTGCCCACCCAATGAAGCTCTGCTTCCATCACCTGCTTAGATGCCCCACCACACTCAGCTCCCTCCTCAAAAGGAGACCTTCCAGCCCCTCAGCTCCCTCACATGTGCCTGCACCCTCCTGGGAATGAGCTTCCCAGAGCTCTGTGCTTCATTCCATCGGGATCATGCCAGAGAGGCTCATCTCTCCCATTTTTAATAACTCACTAATAAAAAGTGCAGTAAAAATTACAGACAAATTAGTTCTTTTTCTGCTGAAAAACACACTGAATGTGAATTTTTTCAGAGAGAATATAACCAACATGCAAGACATCCCAATGAGATGCTAAGAGATCTAGATAACCACATCATGTTACTTAAATCACTTCCAGTCAAGGCCCAGCTAGAGTGACAATCCCCCAAATGCTGGCAGTCAACATTTCAGCTTGTTAGAACTTCACATGGCTGAGAGCCATGAACCTGAACCTGACACCAGGTTTGTCACACCTGAAAGCCTCGCAGTTTCATCCCTGAAGGAAGCCACTAGCCAGAAATGAAGGTTTAAAAAGCAGTAGCAAGGAAAGCTCCACACATCCACTTCCAGGAAGAGGAGGGGGAATAATAAAAGCATTTCCATTTTGTGACTGTTTTGCTGCCAGCTTCAAAGAGGGAATAGCAAACAAATGGTTGGAATTTCTTCTGAAGTGGATGATGAAGACCAGAATCATGTCATTACTTTTAAATAACAATTTCTTCATATTATTCTGGGAGTTTTGCAGAAACAGCTAGCACAGTATTGTTCAGAAAAACACACTGCACAAGCCTAGAAATGGCACATTTTCTGTCTCCAGTCCTATCTGTCCACTCCTCCTCTCATATTTCCCTTATGAACAGGGAGAGGACCCCATATGCATAGAGGATGAAATGCAAATTACCCTTGCCAAGCTGTGCAGATATTGCAGATTGTGATGACTGCCTTTGCCAGAAAACACAATGAGCCTGGGAGCCTCCTTTGTGCTCCCAGACACAAGGAACAAACAGAAAAATCTCAGATCTTGTCTTTTGGGGTTGGGGAGTGAAAGGAAATTAGGAAATATAAACAGACACAATATCCAAGCCACCAAGTCATGCTCCTTTGCCATCAGGGCATAATAACCCAACACATCTCATAAACTCTGAAAACACCAAACAGCATCTGACTTGCAGAATTTTGTATTCCTAAAGGATGCTCATTTCCGAGTTTTATTTTAAACCCATCATGTCTAAGAAGGCCCCTGTGCCTGGGGACTTGAAAAGGATGAAGATTAATGAAGATTAATGAAGGACTGCAGGAACAGAAGAGACCTGCCTGGCCAGTCAGTGCACTCACCACCCAGGCTCCACACAGCTAATCCCAACATCTCCAGCAATGGGCTCCCCAGCCTGGAGGAGCTGCCAGGCTCAGGGGGAACAGAGCAGACCCCGATCCAACAGAGCAGCATCAGCTCTAGATGAAGACCCACGGGTGAGAGATGATAGCGGGACGAGCGCGGCGACGTCGAGGGCACGGACGCTGTGCAGAAACCCTGGCAGCTGGCCCTGGGAAGCAGCTCTGCCAAACTAACCACCAAAAAACAAACTGCCAAACTAACTGCTTCAGCAGCTCTCTGCTCCAGGGTGCAGTCCAAACCAGCCCAGGGCTGAACCTCACCAGCCCCTGTCTTTAACCAGTACAGACACTTCATAAAGGATCGCTGTTTACACCTGGTGCTGCCTCAGTTGAGTGGTTTTTCCACTACCACCCCCCAAGAAATGCCTTGCAGAGCTGCAATCCCAGCTGGCAGCCTATCTGGCATCCAGAAAAAGGGATAAACAAGGATTTGCAGACTACTTCTAAGAAAGCCTTCTTGTCAGCACCAAGAAAACAGCACCAAGTACAAAAGAAAGGAGCAAAAAGAAATAATAAGCAGAATTATCAGTAACATAGTAGGGGGAAGAGCGAAGTCCACTCTAAGCACAGGACGAATACCTGTAAATATTAAAAGAAAGTAGAATATAACCAAAACAGCCAGAGGGATGCCATGATTCCCACCCAAAAGCCCTCTGTGTTCCTGTGCAAGGATTTCCCCACTGTTCAACACATTCTGCACTTTCCTGCACATGCAGCAGCCACGAAAAGCAGCACCCAAAGAGAGCTGCCCAAGCAGAGTTTGTCTCAAATATCACCAGAGACAGCAGCTGAACCTGCCAGCACTGCTTCTCTTTGTACAGAACAAAAATCAGGAACCCAAGAGGCCTGTGTGACCCCAAAGACATAAAAACAAAGCTTTTTTCACACATAAATAAAGTGAGGGCTTTCGCCTTTAACAACAATGATTTGGCTGGGGCACCAGTTTCTTTTGACAAGAATGTTGGCTTTTTTTTGAACAATGATGGTTGAGGCTATGACAAATGCTCTCCTTCCTTAGCTGCAGACAGTGACCCATTCAGCCTCAGAGGAGCAGAAAAGGCACAATTTCAAGGGATGCTGTGAATGCATAATTGAGGGAAAACCAAATCCTGCAGCTCCTACTGCTGAGAAAAATCATAGAGCAGAGCCCATGAAGTTCAAACATTTGCTGAGAAGGAAAATGGGGCCCCCCAGCCTTCAGAAAATAACCTAAAGGCATTTCCTGCTTATATACAAAAGCCCACAACTTAAAGCAGAAGCAATATCTGAAATCAGCTGTTCTGGAAACACTACAACACTGAGTAAGAAGGTGTTTTACTATAAAAACCACCTTACCCTAATTTCAAATTCATGTCTTACAGTAACTTGCCCAAATGTAATTTCAAGCCTGTAAGAAAGTTACAGAGTTAGTACTGCAGCCCTATAAACCTTGTCTCGTTGAATCAAGCTTCTCTGCTGTCAGCTTTCAAGGGTTTTAATTTTCTGCTGCAATTTCTACACACTCAAGACTAACCAGTTTAAAAAGCTAGAAACCATCACTTTCTATTTTAATAGCTGAAGACTTCCCACACTGTCCTGCCTAAATGAGGTTTCTTTCTTCTGCTGAGACCATTGATTGTACACAAAGAGACTTGAAATAGCCCATTTAATGTCAGTTTTCATGCCTTTGAGGATTAAAGTCGTAATGAAGTGTTTGAATAGTCTAATCTATCACAAAGCACAGGCTACAGTCTCTCACCTGGTAATTTCTGCAACGTTCTGCTCCATTTTGGTAAACTAGAAACACGTAGTGTGGGTTTCTAAACACAGGCTCCAGCAGATCAAAATACTACCCTATCACTGCACTACTCCTGCAGTGAAATGCAATTGTGGTTCAGAACAAGCCCTTTTTCAGCAAGTTCCACCTCAGCCACTGGCTCTGCTCATGCCATCTTTCATCTGAAGTCTAATGCCCTCAAAACTCCACCTCTGCCTAGGAATCTGCAGAACCCCATCCAACTTTGCCTTGGCTAAATTAGACTTTTGTCACTTCTCAAAAAGCCAGACCAAATTAATTCCTTTATTACCCTTCCTTGATCCTTTCCAGCCTTTCAAGCACTGCCCAGCTGTGATGCTGGTTCCTTTAAACTCTGAATTGTGACCTAGGGCTGATCTGTCCTTCACTGGGCAGGGGCAGACTGCAACACTTAGCTGCCAATAACCTAACAACTTTTCCATCAGCCATTACCTTCTGTTTCCAAAGGCCATAAAGTGGAAAGGTTTGCATATAAAGAAAATCAAAGTGAACTGAGGTACAGGAACTGGTACTTCTTACCCAACCCCAGCAACAGGGAGAAATTTAAACGATGTCTTTAAATGGTGAATGTCTTTTGGCTTAGCAATAATTACAGCAGCTAAAGCAAAATGTCACCTTAATGTGATCACTCTTTTTTAACGCTTGTTATTAGTTCAGCATGAGGAAAAACCTCAGTCCTTTGGTGAATAAATGAAAGGGGTGATCCCAAAGTAATATTAACAGGGGCATTATTTGTCCCATAAACTGTGAAGATATTTCAGAAGGGCTGTAAAGCTGAGCTATAGCAACTGACAGAAGATGTAATTATACAAGCAGCTGCATTCCAAATTTTGCCGGGATCTGCAATTTCCTGCAATTAGGGAGGAATGTATGCATCTCCAATCTTATGCATTTTAAAGGAAGATATTCACCATCAGAATGCTGGCTCCTGGTGCACCCATTGTCATTCCAGGACAAACTGACAAGGGAAGCCTGAGAGGGGCTGGTTACCTGTGTTATCTAGGAGCAGATCTGATAACTAAAAATACACTTTTAATACCCAGAACACCTTTAGCTGCATCTGAGAAGAGCTGGCACTGCTGCTCCCTGCTTCAGTTAAACCCCAGATACTACAGGGCACTTCCCAAGCCTTCAGATCAGCATCCACACTGTTCTCTGCAGTGGAAAGAGGGTGAGGGAGCACAGTAATGGAAAGCTAGATGCCAGGTAAAGCACTGCACTCAGATCATTTCATAACGAGGAGCAACCTGATCTTGTTGGCATGGATAAGGTATTTTGGGGTTTTCTTGGTTTGTCTTGGGAGCTTTTCACTTTGGTTTTTCTTTAAGATAATCCAATGGCTCTGTACTTAAGACTCATGTCTCTAAATGCATCGACGGGTGTCAGAAAAGCCAATTTAGCTTAAGATAAAGGAAAAGGATACAGGATTAAGAAAAGAGAACAACATTAATGTTTCTCAGAGTCTTTACCAGAAGACTACAAATACCCCTCTGCACATCAATACAAAGGCACACAGCTGATAAAAGCCCTGCCTGCGTGCTGAGCCTGCAAAGAGCCACAGCCAAGGGGAAATGAATCCTCCTAGGCCTGAGAGCAGCTGAGCCCTGTGAGAGCTGCACTGCGAGCCCACAGTGTGGCAGGGCTGCCCCCAGCTTTCCTCCTGCATCCACCCCTGCAGATCCTGCAAGGACAGCCCTGGGGATGGATCCCTAAGGGACACACCTGAGGCAGACAGCCCAGAACTGAGAGCCTCACCAGATCCATCCCTCCTCCACAGAGCTGCAGCAAAGGTCTCAGGAGAGCTCACCACTCCAAAACTCCCCAAAAGGAGGTTGTAGCCTGGTGGGGACCAGCCTCTTCTCCCAGTAAGCAGCAACAGGACAAGAGGAAACGGCCCCAAGCTGTGCCAGAGGAGGTCTAGGTTGAGTATCAGGAAAAATTTCTTCACTAGAAAGGTTGTCAAAGGCTGGAACAGGCTGCCCAGGGAAGTGGCTGAGCCACCATCCCCAAGGAGTTAAAAAGGCATGTAGATGTGGCACTGAGTGACATGGTTTAGTGCTGGATTGGTCAGAGCTGGCTCTGACTCCATGATCTTGGCAGTTTTCTTCCAATCTAAACGATGATTCCATGATTCTGTTCCATAATGCTTTCTGCACTCTCTGTTTCTGATTTTTTGGCATATGTAATTTGCTTCCCAGTGCTTAACTTTTGAGGAGAACAACTGAAACCAAAAGAAAAAAATAGATAAGAGTCAAAAATGTAATTACACTGCTGCAGCAGGTCTGCAGATCCAGACAAGGACAGGTCTAAAAATAATACATGTATTAATATATTAATATAATTGAAAGAAATTCCTTCTGAAGAGGACGCCAGCACAAGAGGAGACATGAAACTTCAGCAAAAGCATCCAAGCTGACCAGAACCCCTGTGCTCTGGAGGCAGGAGCTCACCTAAACATCTTCAGCTCCTTCCCAAAATATGCAAGCCTGTCACCCAGACTCTGCCCTGAGAAGTGGGGCAGCTCCAAGCAGGAGCAGCAAACTTGCAGACTCCTTACCAGCAACTGCAAGGAGACACAGTCCAGACTTGAGAAAGTCCCATAAGCCACACAATTCTGAGTGCACACCGCAGGAAATAAGAGAAAAAAACACCAAACAAACCTATTTTCTTCTCCAATGGAGAAATCTTCAGCATTTTACAGTAATGTAAAAAGTTCCATTCTACCATTCCATCCCTTCATAATGCATTTCTTTTTAACTACAGTTTTATCTCCAGACTTCCCCAAATCCTTGAATTCAATTAGAAGATCACAGAAATTAAAGTAGGAATAGGCACATACTGAAAATAGATGATATGAAAACCAGAATATGTCAGTGTAAGTAATTTAGACACTTGCAAAAAGGCTGAAGTGCTACTCTGAAAAAGACCCTGACAACTACAAATTACAAAGGAAGGCAACAGACAAGTATTGCTTTGGATAATAAATTGCTCACTTACTTTTCAATTTGTTCTAGCAAACTTTTATCTTGGGCAGCAGAGACAAACACTGATGATAGATCATCTCAGATCTAAGTGGCCTGCAGAGGCTTGGAGGGTCCCACTTTGCTTTTAGAATTCTTTTATCACTGCACAACATGAAAGTAGCCACTTCAGAAAGAGTGCTGCTTGTGCCTTGCACTTCTCTGTGTCATCCTGCTTTGAGAGAACACGATGTGAAACTTGAAATTCAAGCAGTTGGGTCCAACAAAAGCAGTGAGACAAACCACTCCTAAAACACTGAGATGAGAGGAAGGTATTACCACCTAGTCATATCAATTTTCAGAAAAGGGTTTTTCTTACCCAAGAATTACAAATACAAAGAAAGACCCCCAAAAGAAACCCCAAAAAACACCATGACTTGATTTCTTTACCTCTAAACTGGTTTTGTTTCCAGTTAGAAAATAGTCCCTTGTCCCTTCCAGGGGCTTTGCATGACCTCTGCAGAATCTCCCCAGCAGCCAGCCCTGCAGCTCCCACCCCAGCTTTTAGGGAAGGCAGGAGCTGTGCATCCAGAGCAGCCAAGGGCATTCCAGCAGCACAGCCCATCCACAACTACAGCACCAGGAAAACAAACTTTACCTCTCAGCTGGAGATTTGCCACAGAAAACATTTCAGAGGTTCAGTGCAGACACCTCCTAGAGACACCAATCTCTAGGACACTCAGCAGTGTCCAATATCTCCTTTTCTAGAGGCACTAATGTCCCAGTGCACTCAGCAGTGTCCAATATCTCCTTTTCTAGAGGCAGCACTCTCCCACTGCACTCAGCAGTGTCCAATATCTCATTTTCTAGAGGCAGCACTCTCCCAATGCACTCACCAGTGTCCACTGAGGCTGCCTGCACAGCCCCTGACTCTCAGAGCAGCCTGCAAAGGGAGACCACCAAACAGCTCCCAGGGCCTGGAGAGAGCCAGTCAAATGAAGAGAAATGGTGAGTGTGGAGCTCAGAAGAGTACTGAGCTTTATTTAGATGCATTTTTGGCTGGAGAGAATATTATGTGACAACACTAAATTACAGATGTACTTTCATGTCAGCTCTTCCACAAGCACGATGAACAAAGACAGAAACAAGGTGGATGCTTTCTTCTCTTATGATCAAGTACCTGTGATTTCAGGCAGGCAACTGAGAGAACAAGGCCAAGGTTTCAAGAAAAAAGGAAACAGCAAACTAAGCTTTGAATGCCTGGATGCAAAGAATTCTTCTAAAAAGCACCTCTGTCAACTCACCAAAAACAAAAACCAAACACAACCCAAGCAGTGCTGCAAAGCACTCAGTGACCCCAGCTCCTGCTGGCAGAGGGGAAACCCATCCCCACAGTCTGGCTGGAGCAGCAAAGCCAGCCAGGTACCTCCTGCAAGCTCCTGTCCCCAAAACCCACTCTGGCAGGGGCAGTAAAACACACCCAGAGTGTTTCAGGAGAGCCTCTGGCTGTGGTGTTTAACACAGCCCCTGTCAGCCAGAATTAGCTGTGACCCCGAGCTGCTGCCCTTGGGGAGCACGTGTCCTGTTGTGCCTCACTACTTGCAAAACAAAATCCAGCAGCTCTGTGGTTCCTGGAGCCTCAAATCCCACCCATCAACCTCAAAGCTCTTAAAAAAATAGTGGTGCTGGGACCTGTGTTTCCATATCTTGTGTATCTGAGCCCTGCAGACATTCCTAGTCTTCATCCTTGCTTTATTGTGTGCCTTAACTGTGAGAGCCTAAGTGCTACACTTACTTCTTAAAAATGCACTAAAACATTTACAGTGGCTACAAAACACATTCTCTCATTGCAGTGGGGGTTTTTTACACTTTATCGTTAAATCAAGCTCATCTAAAATTTATTGGAGTATAATTCTCCAGCTGCATTTACTGCATGTTTCATTGCCTTGGTCAGTATCCAACATCTTCGTAAATAATGCAGGTAAAATATTAACACTGGTTATTTATGATGCTTTAACTGATCCTGTCACCTGAGCAATCATTCTGCATTTTGGCAAAGGAAGTGGAAAGCAGCATCTTCTGGGAAGCAAGAAAAACTTTCACCCACACTTCCTTCAAACCCCAGAGCTCTGCACAAAGAACAGGAGACAGCACTCGAGTTTTTAATGTTCCTCTCCTCCCTGAGGAGCTGCAGTCTTTTAGCCTACATAAGCTCCATGAAAAATATCAGGCTAGGTAATTTATTTCCAGTTATGGTTTTTGTGTGTGTTTGAAATCAGTTTGCTGATTTAGGTACTGGGTACACAGAGTGCCTCTGTGACTCACACGGCTTGCCACTCTTTCAGCAATCTGCACAAAAAGTTGCATCTGTAAAGGAAGAATAAACACTTCTCTTTCCAACCCTTTGTATGCTGCAAGCTTAACGTTGACTTTTCAAGCCTGGCCAGCCTACACAGAGTTTTCAGAAGCAAGCAAGAGTCTTTCAAACAATCTTGCACCTCTGCTTGTGTACTGTAACTTTTCCCATCACACCAGCCCTAAACCAGGCTAAAACTTGGGACTTCAGGTCTAAAGCAGATTTTAGACCCTGCTGTCAAAAGGAGAGCCAGGTGTACAGGCATGATGCCTTTTCTCCTTCCATCTCCACATCACACTGCCTCCCATGAACAATCACCTGGATCTCTACAGGCACTCACCAGAACCAAGCAGCCTCGGATCTCCTGCCAGGAATACTGATGAGTGAGAAACCAACCAGTGCAAGAAAATACAAGAGCAAAGAGCGAATATAAAGACCAGTGTTTACTTCCTACTGTTTGCAGCAGCTTATTGTTTTCTAATAGCCCAAATCTGCTAGAGCCACAGCAATTCCACCAGCAGCAAATTTAATCCTACATCTAACTAAGATGAGAGCCAGATGACTTGTCCCTCCTTGCCATCCTGCTGGCTGTGTCCCCCACTGCTCCTTTGATGGATGTTTTGCTTGATCTCTTTGGGTTTCCCTCCCCAGCCAGGCATCTGGGCCCAGCCAACCATGCACTTCCAAAAGCTGCTCTTGTGGTCTTGCAAGTTCTTCAATTTCTTTTCGCATGAGGAGCTCCACTGACTGCTGCTCAGTGCTCCAGATGGAGGTTTGCAAATACAAAGTGGAACACAGAAGCGTTCTGGGACCAGGAAAGGGAATGTGCTGACTGAGGAAATACACCAGCACTGAACCATTCCCCACCACTCCTCCACCCCAGACAGCAGGGATAATTAACTGCTCGCTGCACCAACATCTTCATACCATCAGCAAGCCCAGGGAACTACAGCAGCAACAGCAAGGATGAAATGGGAACAGTGTGCTCACAAAAAAACAGAAAAAACCCAAAAAAGGGTGTTTTTGACAAGCCTCAAAGACTTCCTCAGTGAGAGCTCAGCTGTAGCTTTGCCACAAATGCCTGGTTTAGGGCAAAGGAAACACAGCCCAGGCCTGCACCAGTGCAGAAGGAACTCAGCCCACTGGGAGCCAGTCCCGCCCCAGCCGTGCCCCTCACCATTCCCACAAAGCAACAAGACTGACAAATCTTCCCCTAGCAGTGGCTACTAGGGACCTACAGCTCCTCAACCCCTCCCCAGTCATTATGAGGCACAAAGAAAAACTTAGGAAGTGCATTCTTCTGAGTAGATAAAAATCAACTCAATCTTAGTAAGAGAAACAAAAAAACCCAAGCACAAACAGAAGGATGTGGGATCATGTTCCAGCATCAGCTTCTGGAGCTGCTTCCCTGTTCCAAATATTGAAGCCTTAAATGAAAACGATTCAAAAGCCATTTGGTCTTTTGTAAATGTAAGAACCTTAGGAGAAGGTCTCTGTTTGTAGACTCTGCAGGGTCTCTGCCACTGGCAATGGCAAAACCTTTACGTGAACCACAGAACTCTTGGGATGGAGTGAAAGTGCCTCTGTGTTTCAGTCCCCAGCACCTTCACCTGACTTGCTGCCCCATCCAGGCTGTTCCTGCTACCCCTGCATGCCACCCTGTCCCCAGGAGGAGAAAACAAAACACCCCTGCCCCGTACAGCCCCTCCCCAACATGCTGAATTCAAGGGGCATCTCTTCTGACGTGAGGCAGCCCTGCATCCTCCCATCCCTGCCCAGGAGACAGCTGCAAGGGTTTGGGAAGGTTGGGGGTTACTCAATGGAGGGGATGGATCAGGAGAAAAACACAGAAACAAAGATAAAATGTAGGTTTCAGTGCTCTCCCATTGTGATTACGGAGGTCAGAGGCTGCAGTCTCACCTGGGTACTCAGACACCATCAGCCAAGCAAGCACAGCCACAGAATTTCTGGATGGAATTCTGGTGTGGAAAGAGCCTGTTCTATGCCAGATGAACAGCCCTAAGCCTTCCTGGTCCGTGCCTCAGAGATGTATGCATAAGCAAGCTCCATCCACACCATACTGCCATCTCAAAGGAGTCTGGCTTGCTTTTAAGTGCAAGAGAATGCAGAGGGTCCCAGGATACAATATCCCAAGTTTCAGCAAAAGCTGGGAGTGACACAAGCATTCCCTGATGCAAACTGAAAGGATGCAGAGTCAAACACTCTGCATTCCAGCTTGTGGATGCCAAATGTTTTAACACAGACTGAAATCAAACCCTCCCCTCTAACAGAGGCGCAGGTAACAGAATATTCAGAAAGGAAAAAGCAAACAAACAAGTTCTCCTCTGGGATCAGGAGATTTAATCTTTTACAGTTAAGTTTGTTTCTAAGAGGAGAAATGTTCTTAGAGCTTAACCATTTCCCTCCCCTTTTTTGATCACTTCCAGATCCTCAAAATGTCACCACAGAAATGATTATTTGCCCAGTGCTGCAGAGAAAAGAGCAAAGCTAACAGAAAGCAAGCCCCATACTCAGATCACACCTCTGTCATATGCCTTTTCTCCTCCAAGATACTGAACACATTGCTGCCCAGAGATGGGTATCAGTTAAAATGTCCTATTAATCAGGGTTTCACAAATCACCCAAATCCCATGGCAGAATTCAAATGTCTTCCAGTGAATGTCCCAGAAAGGTTAAATCATTTCCGGGTCATTCCGAGCACATAACCAAAGAAACAGCTGGAGGCAGGCAGAAACAAGCGAAAGAAAATAAGGTAATGAAAAATGAAACAAACAAAAACAAGCAAAATAATTTTCTTAATTTTAAGAGACTCGAGATTGACTGTTTTAACTACCAGAATCACGGTGTGCAAACGACCAAATTGCACCAAAGAAATTCATTGCCCCTGAAACCACATCCTGAACGGTAAGAAATTATGTTTAGTGGTGCAAACCAGGCATCGTGGCATAGCAATGACTTCACCACATCCAAAACACCTCTACAGAGTCCAAAATAAATAGCTAAATCAGCTGCAGGCTTTCCTAAATGAATTTCCTAAAAGATACTTCAACAGGTTTTGAAGCCCAACCCACAGTCTTAGAGCAGGTCGAGTAATTTCCTCTAGGCTGACCCAGCATGAAAACCAAGGAGCATCAGAAGAACATAAAAAATGCTTTCTCCTGCTCCATTGTGATACCCTCTCCATCCTCTCCTCTTATGCAAGGAGCCCAGCAAGTGACCTCAGAGAAACCCTTTCACAGTTTGGGTCAGCACTGCATCCCCTCCCTGTTCCCTTCCAGCTCAAAGACATTTTTCTCTGACTTATGAATGGGACTAGCACTGCACATCACACTCCAGGAACAGATGGGAATATCTGAAGTTTTGCTTGCAGTTTGCTGCTTCTCACTGCTGACCTTTCCACAGAGCTCGCTCACGTGCCACGACAATCCGAAGAAACACGTGTAAAATGATGATGCTCCCTTCAGATATATCAGCCTGGATTTATCTCCATGCAGTTTTTCTGATGTTTCAGCACTTGGCTCAAGGACTCTCAATAATCCTCTGCTGTTGCTTTTAGGGATTCAGGCTCCTCTCTCCACGAGGGCACCTCGCCATGCTGCCCTGTGCCGGTTTTGCACGGCCTGGATTTTGGCTGCACCAGTGACCACCTCCACAAACCCCTCCTAGCCGCCTCCTCCCAGCTTCCTGCTGCTGTCTGCTCCAGGGGGAGAGGGAAGAGAGCCACGTGGGCAGTTTATTTTTGCTGAGAATCTTCTCAGGGCCTTCGCCAAGCGCCATTTGCAGACGCGATTACGCGGCATCGGCGCAAGCCGCCCCTGCCCACGCGCTTGCCGAGATCCCGGCGAGCTCCAGCAGATCCCAGCCATCGTTCCTCCCTGCAGGAACTGTGCTGTCTCTGCCCAGTGCATCACGTTTCACCGTCAGTTCTGCTGTTCTGAACAGTTTCTACCCAGTTGCCTGGCACAGACACCAGGCCTCCTGGCAACAACAGACACAAACACCCTGCGGATTATCAGAATCTTTGTCGAGTACAAGGTGCTGGACAGAAGAGCTGTAATAAACTGTGCTGTCCCTCAGCTGGGCATGCCTGTGAGAGCCAAGATAATTTCCAGATGTCTCAGCATCGCAAGATACAAAGCTAGAGATAATGGCTTCAGCCACTGCTGTGTCTCCTCTTTGTTTGATTAAAAAAAATAATACAGGAGGGAAGATTTGATAAGCTTATTTCTCCAGGGAAAAGAAGGGGTCAGAAATGTACAGCTGATAGAGGAGCCTGCATTCAGCAAGCTTCCTGGCTGTGGGGAAAAAGGACAGACCACAGGAAGAAAGCATCACGCAAGCAGCAACACTGTGCAAAGCAAGGCTTGATATAAAGAGGATTGATGGAGAGTCATCTGACCCCAAGCATCCCAAAAAATGCTGTCATGTAGCATTACAAAACAATTCTGTTTCAGGGCATATGCAGAATAGAAGGAATTGGTGGTAAACCAGGCTTTTAACAACACACTGAAGATGCACTCCATTTATCACAGTCACAAACTCATATGACGTCCAGAGAATCTCAGAAACACTGGAACATGACCAGCCATTATTCAAATGCAATCAGTGCATCTATCTCAAAGAAAAAAATCAGCAGTTAAATCTTTCTGGACTTAAACTCCAAATTTAAGTATTAAATTTAAAAATAAAAAAAAAAGGTGTGATATTATATAATACCTAACATCATATTTAACATAAATATATATGTAACATATATATATATATAGTGACATAGAAGAGAAGTCAGAGCATATCTTGCTTTAGAAGTCATGCACTGGAAATTTTATGTTTAGAATTCAAGGTTGTCCCACAAAAGTCATGTCCATTTTGCCCAGGAACAACCAAATCTGATGATTCCAGAGATCTGCCTAGTCCAGTACCTCCTCACTGACAGTGAATGACAGTAAGTGCCCAGAGAAGATTCTAAAACAAATGTAAATACATGGATATACTTAGCCCCATCCTGCAATGATTTTTCTCCCACTAACTCATAAGGTTGCAATTTGTATCTGCATATTTTATAGTCTTTGATGGATTTCAACTTCCAAGAATGTGTACAGCAGATTTCAAATCCGTGTATGCTGCTTATACCCACAGTGCCCTGTGGGAAGGAGTTTTGTACTCTGTGTGAAGCAGCAGCTCCTTGTGCCTTCCCCATCCAACTGATCCTAATTAGTTCCTTATGCCTAAGGTGGAAGAGAGCAATTAGCTTTTCACACACTTTTTCCATGCTAGATGCCTTTTGAACTCTTGGGCAAACACTTTTTGATCTGACAATCTGCCATTTTCCATTTTGTCAGCTGATCTGCAATCCTGTACCAACACCCCTAAAACCACACACTCCCCTCCGTCCTGAACAGGGAAAAAAAAAATCAAATACTCTGGGCTAAAAAAAACCCTCTCCTGAATTAAGACAGACACAAAGTGGTGATGCTGCAATCTTTATTACTGCTCTGTCTGTCCCAGCTGTTTCTTTCACTTTTGCTCCCTCCACAGGTATTGCAGATTCTCTGGTAGCACTCTCTCCACTTGCTGCCTGGAAAGCATCACTAATATCTTTATACCTGTGTCTTCATTGTTCTCCTTGTGCCAGAATGCTGATACCCAGGTCACCTTCCTCATCTACATTGCCATCTCCTTTTTTTGTGCCCCAACCTGCTCTGGGTGCTTCCCAGGGTCTCCCCATCCTCGTACAGCACATACCAGGCACACTTCCTTCATGTCACTGCTCTCCTCCACAGCCTGCCTCCCACAGCCAGGCTGTTCTGCCAGCAAATCCTCTCTTCCCTCACTTCACAGGTTTCAAATCCCGCTTATTCCTTCCCCCATCAGACATTTCAAAGACTCCTTATTCAATGAAAGATGACAAGCTCTGGCCTCTTTCCCTGTAAATACTTTATTTTCTCACTGTAACCATTACCTCTGCTTTCAGCCTGCTGCATCCATCCCCTCTGGGGGCTGCCATGATTTCCTCCTCTTCTCTTTCTCTTTTCTCCTCTCCTCTGCAGCACCCAGCCTTTGAAGCCTTCCCATCCAAGGAACACTTGCTTGGTTTCAGCACAGATGAACTGTGCGCAATTTTAAATTTCTTTGTGTCTGACGGAGCCCTGGCCACGCTGTGGGCACCAACGCCCAGGGAGCTGCAGCAAGGGTGGCACAGAGCAGCCACAGGCACCTGCCCCAGGATGGGGCTTCAGCAGATGTTTCAGCAGAGAGCTGAAACAGGCAGGATGCTGAAAATCTCCAGTGAGCAGCAGCCACAGCCCCTTACCTTCTCCCACCAGGCTGCCCTGCGCTGAGCCACGCGCTGCTGCAGCTGCTCCTGGAGGGCCAGCAGGTCCCTGGACAGCCTGTCCATCTGCCCAGTCAGCCTGGCAGCCCAGGGGCAGCAGGAGGTCACCTCTGGCTGCCTTCTTTTCTCCACATGAGCGTCCTGGGACTCACATGTATCTCCCTCTTCAGCCATGTTATCCAACACAGTTTCCTAAACAAAAAAAACCAAACAATAAAAGTTACTTTTCAGCAGGAGCTAAAATGGTTACCCCCCATCCTCCTGGTAATTCACAGCTAGGAATTCACTGCTGCCATCTCAATATACAGTTGCTCCACAATTTCAGAGTTATTTTAAGAGAGAACCCCCTCAGTTCACTATCACATATTTCCAAGTTAACAGAAAACTTATGTTGCTAACCTAGCTTATTTTAGAAAGCACTGCACAGTCAGCTACTTTCCACTGCACTAAAGAAAAAAGTAACATTCCTGAGATGGAGGTGATCAGCACTGCAGCAGCTCTAGATATGCCCTTCCTCTCCAGTTCTGAGCTTGGATGCACCTCCAGGGTATTTGTAACAAAGGGATGGCCAGGGAGGTCCATGTTCACACAGGGGAGCCCCCAACAACACCCTCAGCATCTCTGGTGCCCATGGAAAACTCCACCAGCTGAGGAACATCCAGGGATTCCTGCTCCACACTGGTCAGGAGCTGGCAGCCCTGCTTGACCATGCCCATGTAGCTGGTTTGATAATTAACTGTGCAACTGCCTTCCAGGGTAGCAACTGCTATTTCAAATACTCCAGAACCAAACCAAAACAAAACCAAAAGCATTTCAACAAAACATTCAGAGCCCATCTATACACTCTGCTGCACAAGCTGTGCAGAAGCACACATTCTTCAAGCCAGAATAGCACAGCATAACTAAAGGACATAAGCCTCACTCACAGAGTACTAAATACTTATTTCCATACTGTTATCAAGAAGACATTCAATAGGAGAGGTCATCATCTCTTTTAAGGACATAATTTGCATTAGAAATTATCATTAGCAATTGAAGAAGTAATTTAGAAGCACTGGCAGGAAATTCAGCAGTTGAGCAGCGTGGTCTGCACACGAGCAAGGAAAAACCAAGTGCATAATTACTGGCACAGCAGCAACCCTGCTGGAGGAGATGTCAGGGAGCCAGAAGCCACCAGTGTCACTCTGCTGAAGTCAAGGACTGTGTCACAAAGCACAAACTCATGGCTCAGTGGCAGAAGAGTGCTGACTGTACTGCTGACATACAGGTGAGGCACTTGAAGTTAAACACTGACACTCAGGAGGGAGAGCCCCAGATGAGAGCAGCAGCAAACATCAAAAGCTGGAATGAATGGCCTACAAGGACACATAAAGACATCCAAACTTTTGCTTAGCCTAGAAACAGGGACTGGGAAGGCAGTGACATGCTAGCAGCCTTCACTTACATAAAAGATTGCTATAAAGAGGATGGGAAATTTTATTTTTTCTCCTCTTTCTCTCTTTTCTCAAAAGGTAGGTTAAAAACTCTGGCTTAATTCACAGCAAGAGTTTCTTAGACTCATGCAAAAAAAAGCTTCATAAGACAGCTAAGAATGGCACAGGACACCTTGCAAAAGCTCCTCTCTAGGGAAGCAGTGGTGCTAGGAATTGGCAGAAAGCAGCTCCTGCTGACCATGGCCCAGCTCATGGGAGCACAGACACAGCAGGGACATGGACAGGATAAACTGCAGGGAAATAAAGCAAAGGGCTTTGGTTTCTTGGGGTTTGGGGCTTCTTCTGTTTATGCCTTATTCAGAAGTTGATTAAATGACAGAATTGTGAAGGAACACAATGTTCTCAGGCACGTTGTGGATCCCTTCCAGCTGAGGATATTCTGTGATTCCTGCAGTCATTCCAGGTCCTGCAGTGGTGTCATGCCCTGTTGTGCTTCTGCCCACCATCAGCAGGAAGAGATGGCAGCAGCTCTGCAAGAATCACCCCATCCACCAGCTCAGCAATGCAAACCACAACTTTGGTAGAAGGAGAAAACTGCTGTCTTTTCAAAGCACATCTCATTCCACACATCCCACTGCACCCAGGAACAACCACTACCACCAGTGAAACAAAAGCAAAAGGCAGATTCACCACCCAGCACACTGAGTAGTTTAAAAAGATGCTGCTGGTCAAGTATTTATTTAGAACTTCAGAAAGCAGGCTAACACTCTTCAACATGTCAAAGACAAATGTTTTGGCAGATACACAGAAATAACTGCAGTTATATTTTATCTACTGGGAGCCAGGCCTGTGCTAATGTTGATGCTTTCCAGAAAACCGTAAGATGGTAAACATGTAAAGCAAAAACCATTAGAGACCTAATGGAAATTGGAAGTACCCCTCACGACAGGGGAGGTAATTTCCCACTGCCCTTTGCCTTGCCTTTAGTGTAGAAAAAGGCACATGGGCAATTAGCAGTCAGCTCACTCATTCTCAAAATTCTGTAGGCTCATAGAGCTAATGTGGTGTGCTAAGGAATTATTTCAGCCACACTGAATGGGCAAAAGTCGTAGAGAGAAGTGAGATGGATGGCATCGTTTGCACTCACTTGAGAAACCCTAAGATGCACACAGAAAGGGTTATTGATTTTCCTATGATCATTCAACACAGTTCAAGGGGAAATCAGCAATGTCAACACACTATTTGGCTGGGGGAAAAATGAAGTTGTTTTCAGTATCAGCTGCCTGCAAATTTAGTTGTTCTCAAGACTGCAATAAAGCTTAGAGGCCCTCTTCTGAAAAGCCATTTAATTTGACAAAAAGTGCAACCGCTACGTTTAAAAACTATTTAAAAAGATGAAGATCAGACCTTTTCATTTGTGTTAACTACATGAAATTCCGCCATTCTGCCCTGCAATTCCTCAGCTTAGCTGGGTGAGTCCTACTGAAGAAAACAGGAATGAAAGAGAACTATGAAAACATCCCTCACTTTACCGAGACTTTTTTTTTTAACTTTTGCTTAAGTGCTGTTGAACAGATGGTTTGCAACATTTCATTCTGTGGGACTTAAGTGCCTTTGGAAAATCAGTTTGATTTGTTACCATCCACCGCCAGTAAACTGGTTCCAGTTGCTTCCATTCCAGGAAGGCTTCCAGCTGCAGGGTCTCCGCCTCCAGGAGCTGCAGTAGCTACAGGAGACAAAGGAAAAGTAACATTGGTCACAGGAGAAGTACATGAAATGTGTGCTGAGGTATGAAAAAGAGTGTGAGTGGTACATGGGACAACACTGGGTGGCTTTACAAGAACATTTTAAAAACAGATGGGGAAAGGTGAAGTAAAACACTTCTCCCAGTGTTGCTGATTTATCCCTCCCCCCAAATGCACCAAATTAATCAGCTCTTCCACACATAAATGCGAGTTTCCATATTGTTTTGAGGGAATAAAGAGGCACAGCTCTGATATACATGCTTAGTGAATGACCAGCTTCAAATCTTCTGTGCTTCTAGGCCACCAAAATAAGCTGTTTCTCCAGAAGTATTTTCCCCATCTATCCCTTCCTTCTGAAACAGCATGGAAGATCTCCCTCTAAAATGTTATATATTTTCTAAACTGCATGATCTGCTGCATGAGGAGTCCCTCCCTTTGCCTGAGAGCACTCAAAGAAGAGATGCTGCATTATAGCTACACAAATTATAATGTTTTCACAAATATATGCATGGTATACATGCATGCACACATATATGGTGAAGGGGACATTCCAAAACTAAATATTTATATATCAGTAAAAAAAAAAAAAAAAGCTCTTGTAAAGAATGATAAGACCAACAAATCTGCTATAAATCAGAGCTCACCAGCTTTAACAATTTTGGTTCTGACCATATGAAATGAACAATTTTAACACCAATGTGATACCAAAGGCAATTTCTTAAGATGGCCACAAAGAGTGTAGGGCCTTGAGGAGATTGAGAAGGACCAGACCAGTACCAGCTAAATCCATTTTATACAGACAACTATCTTCTGCTAGCTTTGTTTACTTTAGTTACTCAGCACACAACATAATTTAACTAAGTGCAAAGCATGAGTTGACTTTGCAATTTCATTATGCAGATATTACTGCATACCAAAGAACCAAAGAAAGGAAACCACTTTGCAAGAGTAACTGCCGGAAATTTAGAGCAGTTTGCTCTAAAACACTGCTGGATCCAAAATACAATTATTACACATTTGCTCACACATCAGACACTTGGCACTAATGACTCTGCCAGCTTCAAGCTCAGCTGGGATATAAAAGGTGGAAGAATGGATTTCTGTCTCCTTTTGCCTTTTCTCCTCTTTTTTTCTTTCTTTTTTTTTTTCATAGGTACATCTACAGCACAAATGGCTTACATTATGGAATCTGAGGCTTGCAATAAAACCCGGCCAAAAAGTTGATTAAATATTCAGGCCACATTGAAGTTACTTGACTTTAAAACAGCTTTGTAGCGTGGTCACGAGCTGCGTGTGACTGCAGTAGGAACACGTCTTATTACAGCTAAAGAGGGCTGAAGGCTGCCATGGGGAGCTTTTCTTTCTGAGCCTTCAAAAAGAAGAGTGATCTTAATAAAAACACAGGCATCATCTTTACTCTCACTAGAACATTGGAGGCACCATATGCCACTTGCTTTCACTGCACAACTGAGAGGATTTGGTTCTGAAACTTCACCACACCTCTACAGGATCTGCTGCAGCTAAACTGACCTTAACAACAATCCAAACTTCCTGAGCAGTCTCCTAATCCCAAACCCTCTGGCATCTTTTGTATTTGGGTGCTTCTGTTCCATTTATTTCTTTATTTTTGTTAACTGCTTCATTAGTTACATAAAACTTGAACAGCTTCTGTGAAAGCTTCCTCACCTTTCACTGAGGCATTAACACCCTCAGAAACTGCAGGCCAGCACCTTGTGCTGGATTGCCTGGGCCACAAATCAGTGATGGGATTACTCCAGCCATCCTAGGACAGCTTCCAGCAGAGCTGGAATGCACCCTGGCAGCCTCAGGCAGGCCTGCAACAGCCAACATTTGAGTTTCCTCCCTGAGAGACTTCAGGCACTGCTCCTGAATGCCAAAATCCTCAGCCATCCTTTGCTCAGGCCTTGCAAGGCTTTGCTGTTATTGCAGCACGGAGAATAAAGCACAACGCAATAAAAAAGCGATGTACTACAAATATCCTTGAGATAGATAACCCAGCAAAAATCATAAAAACAAACCATGTTCAAGGTTGGGAAGGGACCATGGATTATATGTCTGTGTGCCCTGAATTTGGTCACAAAGACAGTGCCCACACACCCCAGGGGTGAGAGGTTTTCACTCAGACATGCCCACACTGAGGAATGAACATTTCTGTCACCTTCCTTCCCCAGCCTCATCCTTCACACGAGCTGCTCACAAACATTTCATGTTCTTCAGCAAACTCTGCTTCCCGTGACTTTGAGGGCACAGTGGTTTTCTCAGGTCACACATGACAGAGCTGGCATTTCAAAAACCAAAGCCCAAGCTGTATCTCTGCACTCCCCCCAGCACAGCACCATTTGCTGTTCGTTTGCTACCATCAGGAGGTCACACACCCGCTACGAGCAGTTCCACCTCTGATGCTGCACGAACCTCTCAGGCTGCAAAACAAATTCCCAAGCTGTAACTAAAGCTGCCTGCCCATTTCCAGTGAACTAAGGATGTCACACCTCCTAATGAAATTTAAGGACTGAAGTCTGTAGAAGAGCATCAGTTCTGTTTCATGAGAAGAGTGAAGCAGCCAAGTCAAAAAAGTGCCTCACGCGGGGATCTAAGTGATACTTAAGGATAATGCCTGAAAATTGTGTTTCCCTCTACACAAAATTAAGACAAGCAAATCCATTTCCTTCACTCTTCGGGAGGGAAGTTCTTGCTCTAAAATATTTACACTGACTGAAAAAGTAACGACAAATTCAAACTGCTGATCTCTGTGGAGAGGCAGCTCCATAACGAGCGCCGAGAGCGAACGCTCTGCAGGAACAACTTCTTTGTAAAGAAACCAGCCCTGGTGCAAGCATCAGCTTTGCTACAGAGGGTGAACTCTGCCCAGCTGAGCTGCCTCACAGCAGGCTGCAGGAAAGGCCAGGGGGATGCAGAAGGATGCTAACCCTGTGAGGAGCATGCCTTGCTTCCCCCAGCACATGCCTGTGACCTCCAAAGGCAAAGCTCCAGCACAGACCTCACACCCCAGCAAACAGCAGCAGCACAAGGCCAGGTTTTGGACACTGCCCTGGAGGTATCCAAAAGCCATCTGGACACATCCTGAGTGATGTGAGCCTGAGGGAGCTCCCTCCCTGGGCTCCAGGGGTCCTTCCCAACCCTGCCCATCCCTGATACCCAACAAGAGGCCAAAGCTGAATCCTCCTCAGCATCCACAAGTGTAACTCGCATGTTGTTTAAACATATTTGCAATTGCTTTTTGTGTAGAGATATTAATCTCTTTCATATTATTTACCACCATATTAAAAAAATCATTAGTGCCTGTAGACTGTTACGGAAATCAATATTTAATAAATTTGCAGCATAATGCACCCTTTTCACAGGCTCGGTTCCAACAAGCTCCCCACAACAAGCATTTAATCTCTGATGCCCACAGCTCATAATTCAACTACCATAGCACTGGAAAAACTATTTTTAATCAAAAAATGCTCTGTCTAAATGTTCAGAAAATCATTTTATTGTTAGACAGACAAAAAAAAATGGTCTTTCAGCAATAAATTCTGTTTCTTGGCTCAGAGACAAAACACTGCTAATTCATCACTGTTCATATAATGTCTGTAGACAGAAAACTTGCACTGGACTCCTGAGCCCTGCAAACCTCACCCAAATGCCAACACGTCCAGAGAATTACTCAAGGCTTGAGACAGGGTTGGCTTAACAGGAAAGCCTATATGGGGACTACTCAAAAATAGTTTAGTAGGGAATGGCTTTATTCAACATGCATTTGGGTAATCTGAAATCTAGTTCTGAACATCAACATTCAGCACAGGAGAGAAGCTAAGTGGAGAAGGTCATTCCCAAAAAATGCAAAGAAAAGGGGTAAATGTTCATGAAAGTTATACCTTTTATGGTGCCAGAAATAAAGCATAACTGGGATTAAGGGCTTAGAGACCTCACCAAGCATCAGATGAAGCCAAAAGAATTCAACACATCTCACTACCAATACAAAACTCCCTTAGCTGAAATGCTAGCATGAAAAATGTTAGCATGAAAATGTTAGCATGAAAAAACATGCAAACCTTGAGAGCCTCTCAGCAGGCAGGTTTTTAGGTTTAAATTTGGTTTAGAATGGCACACACAACCCAAACTGAACTTTGGCGTGGCTGAGTTTTGAGGCCCCCTTCACCAAAAAAAACCTGAGAAAAATTTCAGTCTCACAACCACCTCAGGCTGGGACAAACAAACACCACTGCAGGTGGACACACTCAGTGCTCCAAGTTTCAGTTCCACATTATGATTTTTCCAGAAGCAAAGCTGGTTTAATACATTGCCACATATCCCTTGAAGGCTAAAACAAAAATAAATAGGCCTGAAAACTAGAAAGTCACACTAGAGTAGTGTGAAATACAAGCAGCTGAACAGCACAAACCCACAGAACAATAAGCAGCCTCCAGGCATGAGGCAAAAAAAGACCTTCTCTAATTTCTCTGCCTGTGAAACATCACTGAGAGCCAAGACAGAGCAGGAGGAGCACTGCAGCCCAGCCATCACGAGGCAGTGATCTGGGAGGCTCTTGGAGGACAGAAGGGGACGAGGATTTCTTAATTCAAATTATTTAATTTGTATTTAAATAATATAAAATTATACTCCTGTACCCAAAACTGTTTTTGGGGTGCAGTTTTGGGTGCAAGAGTATAATTCCAGATGCCTGGATATGTGCAAAATCTCTAACACCTAAACCAAAACACGTGACTTTTCCACCCATCAATGTCATTTTTATGCTGCCACAGCTCAAACTCCAACTGAGCTATCTCAGTTTTACACTGCTGAGAGCAGGAAATCAAACCACTAGTTAAAAACTTAAATGACAAAGGCCATCATTATAAAATGTAATTGCTATTTGTGGAGGGATTCAGAAAAAAGCAACTTTCAAATGCAACTGAAAGAAAATGATATTTAAAACAAACAGAATGAGGCATTTAGCAGATAAGAATTGTATTCAGCTTTCACATTGATAGGCAGTGAGCTGGGATGTATTAATGACACTCATTTGCAGAGGAATGGGTCAATGAAGGGACTTCTCAGCATTTTCCCCTTGGAAATGTATTAAAACACAGAAAAAACACCAGGAAAAAGAAGCCTGAAGTTTTATACTTCAACAGCCAAGATCAATATATGTAAGAATGAAAAAGGTACACATTCGCGTCCCTGAAAGGTGCCAATGATTTTGGGTGCCTGACCTGGCATCCTGAAGAGCCAAATTTTCAGGCAGTACCAAGTCCCTTTAGCTCAGTAAAAGTACATCCAGTAGATACCAAAAACCACAATTTACTTTAGAGAAATCTCAGCTAGAGGATTTCAAAGAAAAGCATCAAATTGTATCACAGTATTGCCTGACAGCTGTTATTATTGTACTGCCAACCAAAACCCCCATGCAGCTGATGTCAGAAAAAGACCATTATTCTTCTGCTTTTATTCAGACTGTTCCTGTACACAGAACAAAGCATTATCCACACTCTTTCTTTTCCTTTCCTACCCCCAACATACTTGCCCATTTCCCTGTATTTTTAACAGGCCACAGACAATTAATTTAAAAATTTATTCAATGTGTGGATTAGCCTAAAACTGCAACTTGGTATGAGTAGTTTCTCCCACCCTAGCTCTCTGACAAGCCATCACAGACTATTTGTGCATGCAGGTATTTTCACACATTTTAATATGTGTTACTGACTAGAGAAACTACTAATTTAAAAATTCTGCTATAGTTTCTCATGTCAATTAATTTCTTTTGCTAGTCTCTTTCCCACTCCTTTAAATTAAGCCACAAACTTTAAAAAGAACCACAAATCCAAAATCTATTGCAAAACATGAGTAACAGCTGATTTTATAACTCTATTTCCTTGGCTATTTAAAAAAACAAAAATACCTGCCAGTAGAGCTGAGTTAACATTATGGGCCAATTGCACACAAAGTTTAATTTTACAAGGCTGTAAAAACAGCTCTCCTCACAATCTGAGCTGCATTCCTACATCCAGAAAAGCAATACAGTTCAGTTCAGCTTTCCAGAAGCAACTCAGTTGTGGCCAAAGCCATTGCAACAGATGAATTTAACTCTGGTCTGCTTCTCTAGTGAGCAGTGAGGCTGGAGCAGGCAGTGGTCCTGTCCTGCTTGACTTTCTGGATGGGTTAAGTATATTTTTGACTCAGGGGTGGATGCAGGACAACACAAGGTCCCAGCTAGGAACCACAAGATCATCATAGTTCTGGGGCACTTCAGGATCAGCCTTCATCAATAGCTGTACTTTGGCTAAAAAAATAACATCAATAGCTCTCTTTGGCTACTTTTGCACAGAAGAAGAGTGAAAAGCCTCTTTCCTGTCAGAAGCTGATAATTCATTTCTCTTTGGCCTGAAAGCAGTAACACTGTGGACTCCAGCAGCAGCTCTGCACTTTCTAGTGACTACTGTTAGCTTCAAGGCAAAATTCAGGACATGAGTCAGGAGCTTTAAAGCTCCTCACTCAAACTTTCTTTTCCTGATATTTAATTTTATCCTTCAGGGTCCAGTACCCCAGGTAAGATCCACTAGGCTGCATCAGCAGGACCCTTTCTGACTCACTCACCAAAAACTATCAGCAAGTAAGGCACTCTCACTCTGAGCCCTCCCCTGACAGAAAGTTAAGAGGCAGCACAGCATGACCAGGGGATTTGGATGTGGATACAAGACACACCTCTCACCACACCAGCCTCAGCTGCTAAGTGGCAATTCCATCTTCAGCTTACAGGCATCAGACACAATGCTGGCCCAGCTTTTGCTGCAGCACTGGATGGGACCACAGTGCCTGCCTGTCCCCTCTGTGCTGGCCCAAAGCATCACCTGAGCTGGGCAGCTTGCTCCCCACACTGGGCTTGCCAGCCACTTCCACCAGGAAAAGAAAAAAAATATATATAAAATCCCAACTGATGACAAAATACCTCAGCCTTGTCTCTCCAGCTTACTGATTCCAGCTGCATTGTCTCAGGTGGAATTATATTATAGTATATCACTGTCACAGCATTCAAATTATGTTAAGGATGGCATAAAACAAGCAAAAGCACAAAAGCAGCAGTGGAGCTCAGTATCATTCCATCAGTTCTGCTGCTGGCAGGCACAACCATGTGTTCACATCAGTGCCCTGTGGATATACTGTGTTTCAGAGACACCTTCCTTTCTCGTGGTGGAGGAGTCTAACATGCTGCTGCTACATAGTCCAACAATTTATGAAGTCCATGATAAACCACTGCATCATTTTTCAAGGTCCAAGAACACTATAAGCTTGGTCAGTAAAATGTGCTAAGCAATAACTCATCTCCAAAAAAATGGCGATGGCAACTACAGAACTGCAACTCTATTAACTCCTTTTTTTTTTTTTGTATGGATAAGTTTAGCTGAAAGCAATATTAGTGACAAATTGCAGACTGGGGAAATTTTCAGATCAAGGTAATAATGCTATGAGGCAGAATGATTTGCTTTAGTGTTGCTATATAATGCTGCCAGTTACCTCCAACTGGACACTAACTGCAGCCAGAGGCCACCTTGCTTAAAAAAATATCTAAAGAAATATTTTAGCACTAAACCTGTCTGGAGTAATAAAAAAAAACCACCCAGAGCATCCTTTCCAAGAAGGGGCACTGGGAAAGTGAAATTGGGTAAGAAGTTCAACACATAAATGATTCATGGCTGATGACAAGCCAGTGCCTGCAACTGGAGGAGCTGGTCTCCTGCTAACACAGCTGAGCCAGCAGGTGGGAAGGAACCTCTGGAGGTCTCCAATCCAATCTCCTGCTGAAAGCAAGGTGCTCAGGGCCCTGCCAGCAAGTCCTGAACACCAGCACCACAGATGTCATCCCTTCTCCAGCATCTGGCTCCAGACTTTGATCAATTTGTGGCAATTTTTTCCTGTTTTACCCAGCCAGAATTTCTCATGTTCCAACTCGTGCCTGTTGCCCCTTCTCCTGTCCCAGTGCACCTCTGAGAAGGGCTTGTTTCATGCTCCAGCTCTGGCCACCTCAGTGGTTTTACTGAATTTGCCTCTGGTTCTTGTGCTGGCACAGGGACACCAAGCACTCAGGCTGGCAGGGGCTTGGCAGAGGGCAGAATTCCTGCTCTGCTCCTCACAAGGCTTGGCAGAGGGCAGAATTCCTGCTCTGCTCCTCACAAGGCTTGGCTGAGGCAGAATTCCTGCTCTGCTCCTCACGGGGCTTGGCTGAGGGCAGAATTCCTGCCCTGACCATCACAGGACTTGGCTGGGGGCAGAATTCCTGCCCTGACCATCACAGGACTTGGCTGGGGGCAGAATTCCTGCCCTGACCCTCACAAGGCTCGGCTGAGGGCAGAATTCCTGCCCTGACCCTCACAGGGCTTGGCTGAGGGCAGAACTCCTGCCCTGACCCTCACAGGGCTTGGCTGAGGGCAGAATTCCTGCCCTGATCCTCACAGGGCTCGGCTGGGGGCAAAATTCCTGCCCTGATCCTCACAAGGCTTGGCTGAGGGCAGAATTCCTGCCCTGACCCTCACAAGGCTTGGCTGAGGGCAGAATTCCTGCCCTGACCCTCACAGGGCTTGGCTGAGGGCAGAATTCCTGCCCTGACCATCACAGGTCAGGATTTTCCCTTGACACACAAGCACAGGCACATTCTCTGTGCCTCCCTGCCTTTCTCAAAGCTCCTTAATGACATCTCTGCCTCCTCCTGGCATGGGGCACTCCCCACTCCTCTGAAATGAAGCAGCAGCAGCATCTGAGGGGACTGCAGAGGTGGGCAGTGCCTGTCCCAGAGCAGCTGGGAGTAGCACACATCAGAGGAGCAGAGACCATCTGATGCCACAGCCAGTTTCAGGGAAGCAGAATTGTTTTGATCATATTCACCTTTTGAGACTTAAAGCACTTTGGCTCCTGCAGAGGCTTCTTTCTTTCTACAGCATGAGCAGGAGTCATTCATACATTTCTAGGCTCTCCAATCTCCCTCAATTAACTCTCCTTCCTTCTGTCAAGCCTAAACTTCCACCCTGACCTCCACCTACTCCATGGCTCCGGATGCTTGTCCATCCTCCAGACAGGATCTGGAAGCCAAGCCCCCCTCCCTGCTTCAGGAGGGCAAATAAAACCTCCAGCAGCAGCAGCACAGGGATGAGCAGGGAACTTAGGAGAGGAATTCCTCACCCAAAACAACTGGTCCACTGCTTGCCCCAAGAGGAGACTATACAGAGTTTTCAAAGGGAAGCCATTTATATTAAACTTTTCTTCAGCCTTCCCTTCTAAAATCGACTTGAGTCTGCCTTAGAAACTTGCAATATACATTACCTCACACAGTTTGTCTGCTCTTGCTTCCACAGCACACAGCTGGCCAGAGATTTCCAAGACTTCCCTTTCTTAAGCAGGATCTGGAACTTGGCTACAAGCAGACATTGCCTAAAAGCAGCTTTGAAGCCATTTGACCTCTGTAATTCTTCCTGATTTTACACAGATGACAAGGGTTGAATCTGTTCTGCCTCATTTTTGCAAATGAGTACCTGGATCCACTGTTTCTGAGAGGTTTTAATACCTCCTACAGCAATCCATGCTTCATGTGAAACACGTCAGGAAACAAACTGAAAACCATTTGTCTACAGCATTTGGGAAGGAAAATGACACAGCAGCCTACCCTCTCCTCCTGCAAAGTGAACCATTAAAAAAGGCAGGAATAATGTTCTTTGTTCCAGCCATGTAGCACAGGGTGGGCAGCACATGCTGCCACTGACAGCTCCTTTGCTTTCTTAGCACTTACTCTGGCCTTGCAATGACATGTGAGGAAGAAAAGTTATATCTGAATTGCCCAGCATTCTTTGGATTTCTGTTTTAAATTGTTTTCTCAGTAGCCTCTCTCCTGTTCTACAGGAAATACATAACCACCACCAAATCACCCCTTCTGTGAGACAGTACCCACTGCTGTCCCAGGAACTGTGGGGAGGGCTCCCATGTGCACAGGCAGAAGGAACAAAACCCATTGGAGCTTTTTCCAATCCCAACAACCTTCAGTGTACCCAGCTTCAAACCAACAGAGCCTTCTCATGGAAAAGCAACAAGTAACAACTATTCTGAATTTTAAAGGTGATCAAGGCAGTCCCACTGAGAAGACACAACACTTAAAGGGGGTGTGTTGAGCATCTTCACACCTATCAAATGTGGATTTCCAACAGAGCTTATCCCCCCTGGGGGATCTGGAACTCCACCCAGCCCAGCACAGCAATTCTGCCGTGCACAGCACCACAGCAGCCTGACACTGCACCACCAAAACACCACAGACAGCGAGAGAGGAGGAATAAACCTTGCAATCAACATAACCCAGGGAGGTTTAAAGCCAGTTCTTGCTCCATCATTCATCTGAGTGATGCCAGGGCGCCAGGAGAAAACAGCAGTCCAGGAGTCTCTGACAGGGTCAGAAGAGACCCAGAAAAGTGTGATACTCTATACTCCTGACCCTGCTCATCACAGAACCCCATCAAGGCTCTATTTCATTTTAGCCTGCAGGTGACCTTCACATCAAACCCATCCTTACAACCACCATCACAATTCCAGGACTCTGGATCATTCATCTCCCTCAAGCTTTCCTGCAAGAGCCTCCAGGCCTCCTGCATTTAGGTGCTAGAGCCCCATATATAATGCAATACCTCATCAGATCTGCTCTCCCCTGTAATATTAATGCCAGCTCCCATGTTATTTCTCACCAACCTGACTACTGTGCATGTAAAATGTCTAAAGTAACTGTGGCTGGAAGAGAAGCACAAAACATTAAGTCATTTAACAGGAAGCCTTGCCTTCCACTGGCAGTGCTGCTCGGAGCACACAGCAGTGTTTTACACCTCTAATGCACAGCCCAGCAGGATAAATGCTAAAGTTGGAAACTGCAGAATTCAGAGTTAAAAAGTGCCAGAATTCAAGCTGCCTGAACAACACTAATTTGACCCTCCCATGTGTATAAGGTCTAGAATTACGCAACCAAAATGCTTCCCTTCATAGTCTGTCTCACCAAGGGCACAGATTGGCTGGTGCTCACTCCACATACTATTCCCTTTCCTTTCAAATGCCACATTATTCTGTTTGTTCTTCACAGGGAAACCATAGCCTTATTTGTCACACATCATTCAAATCCCATTCTAAAGGCAGAATTTTTATCTCGAAGATAAACAAGTTATCTTCCCTAACGACCCGAGTGAGACAAGATAATAGCAGTGCTGCCGTGCTGCAAATGGGAAATGAAAACAGGGAGATGTAAGTAAAATCCTTCCATTGCTTTTGGATGCCTTAACTGAGACCTCCAAGACATGATTTTCAGGAAATTTAGAAGTTACTGTGAAGCACTTCATGGATACTACCCAGCACAGCTCAACAACTGCACAGCCCACCACGGCAAACTCAGTTTAAGCAACTTCCTGAGGGTAACGAGAATCCAGAGGCACAGGAGTCTGGCAGCACTGCAGGACAAAGCTGCCTCAGCTGCTAAGGCTTCCTTCCTCTACTAGTGGTTCTCCCACCCTTCTTCACCTCCATCAACCACTTTCTTCAGCTGTGACCACAAGCAAGGCACCCTTCCCTCTGAGTGACTCCTAATAAACACACCTTTCCCTCCAAAATGCTGCTCCCCTTCACATTCCTGATGGCTTCCATGTGTTTAGACAGATGCTTTTGAATGCTCCTCCTGCAGCATCAGGAGGTTCTCCACTCAGACCACAACTGGAGGGAGATGACATTTCCTGCAAGGAGGTGACTTCCCAGACTGCCACAAGGAGCAAGACTGATTCAAGTCTTTAGACAAGATCTTCCCCATTCACAGCTCCCTGTCCTAATATTCCTCTCCAATCTTGGTCTTCCTGTTTATATTCAGCCCTCTATGCCTCACTCAGTTTGTCTTCACCCCTGTAATGTGAATTCTTTCACATCAGGACTACCTTGCTTCCACAATGCCCTCATTCAGGCTTCTTGTCCATGTGCCTCTCCCAGATCCAGATCCCACAGCCAGAGCAAAAAGGTTCTTCACTATCCATCCTATCCCTTCCCAGAGTCCTGCTTCAGCTCCCAACACAGTCCACATTCCCTGTGTTCTTCAATGAGTAATGCTGGAATGGTCTAGTAAAAGCAAGTTAAAGACAGGAAGACAGGAAAATACTTTAAAAGGACAAAGCATTTGCTATTTTTATTCCAAGTGTCCTGGTGAGCACAATTATGCAAATTCAAGAAACTTGTCATAATTGACCTTTTCAAAACATGTGTGTCCATGGGCCTAACATACAACTCTTTGGTGAACCTTGAAATTTATTAAAGGTCAGCAGCTCTAAAACTTAATTTCATTTAATCATTAAAGAACTTATTTAACATGCAGCCATCACCGATCATCAGGGAAAAACAAATTTGCCTAAAAACAGGTAAAAGATTGATGCACTGGACTACAGCAAAACCTATAGCTTTAAAAAGCTGTGAAAGAAAATTAAAAAATATTCTTGCTACAGAACATAGAAGTTTGGTTGTTGCTCCTCCTGCAAATGCAACAATGCCAAAATCCAAGGGTTCAGATCCATCTGAAGCCCTGGAAGCAGATCAGAAGTCACTACTGATTCAAACTTAGATAATTCCAGCAGTTTGTAAAGTCTAAAACCCCTTTGTGTTTACACTCTCCAGAGCTTGACTGTCTCCTCTGAGCTACTGCTCCAGGAACTGCTGCAGATCTCTGTGCTCCTTTGGGGGAAATTTTCTCCACCTTTACAATCTCACTTGCAGCAACACAGTCTCTGCCCACCTGGAAAACTGGCTCTTTCTGTGAAAAGCTCACACAGACCCTGGCACAATGTCTGGCAAAATGAAACTCCATGAAGATTTCTCTGACCAAGGAGAGATTTTGGACAGAACAGGCACAACAGGAAAACCCCGTGTTTTCACAAACACTCACAAGCCCCAGCGCAGCTACTCTTATGCTATATTATTTTTTATGCATGAGCCATTTCAGAAACTTCAAGTATTTTTTTTTTTCTTCCAGGAAAGTAAAACACGATGACAAATAGACAAAGCTGCCCTTAATTAGAACAGGAGCTACAACACAAAATACTGATCCCATTCCAGGACAGAAGTGACAGAACTATGGCTTTTGCCAAGGGAATGAAACAATGAACATATAAACAGCTGAGGGCCAGACCAAACAGAATTAGCTGCCAGAGCACCACAGAAGATCATAGATCTATGACAATTTCTACCAATGAAGGCAGTTTGTCCTTGAAGCTCAAGGTCATTTTTTCACTAAACACCAAATCTTTTTTCTGGAGTTTACAGGCAGTTCAAGCCTTCGTTTCCTGACTTAAATCTTCTACCCAGCAGCATCACAGTCTATGGGGTGAATGTAATTTTTTTTCCCCATTTGTATCTACACTCTGAGAAATGTGTAGCCTGAACTGCTTCTTGTACAACAGATGGAAGGACATTAGAAAATATCAGATGGCTCCCTAACAGGCTCTTTGAAATTCAAATAAGGTCACACATCCTTCACCTCACCATACAAGACCACAGCAGGGTTGATTACAGAAATACTAGCACAGGTCTGTGTCAAATCAATAACGTGACACGGTGTCAAGCTTATCAGAGGGGTTTAACTGTTTATTTTCATTTAGCGCCTGTCACCACCAGGAATGTTCCAGGAAGTCCCAAACTGCCAACACAAGGACACCAAATATAGCCTGGGACACAGCAGCTGGAACTGCCCTGCCACAGTTATTCCATTTTCATCCAGGAACATGAACAACCTGGGATCTGTTTCTGGAGATAATGCAATAGGACAGCAATTAGCCAGCAGCCAGACAAATAAATAACTTGTGTTAGCTGACAGGCCTTTCTTGTGCAGGAGGTGGTGCTGTCCCTTGGATGCACTGAAATCACTGGGTTCTCTTTGCAGATAAAAACTTCAGCAGATACAGGGGCACTTTATGCCAGTGCACGAGCTAAAGACTCAACTTCCATGAAAAAGGAGAAGCTAAATGCACATTCAACATCTCTGAGCATTCCAGGACTATCAGCCCCTGATGCCTCCAGCCTCCCTGATGCCTGAGTGCACTTGTTCTGGAAAGAACAGCAGCCCTGTAGTGCTTTGAACAAATTCAAACCACGGGCTGTTACTCACAGAGAATAAACCTGTAGTGCCACCCATCTGTATCAGCCATCTGGGACAGATGTTTTATATGGAAACTGCCACCAGATTCAGGGTTCATTAGCAACCTCCCTTACATCTCAATCAGTTAGCCCTCAGATGACCCAAGAAGAAATTATGGATCCCACCTGACTGAAGGGAGCAAGACAGACACTTCACACTGGTGTCCTTTCCTGATAAATCAACAGCCCAGAGAGCAGATCAGTGCTGTGCCTGTACATCCTACCCCATCCACCCAACCCCTTCTGCTTGGGGAGCTAAAGCTCACTTGAATCTTTTATGGGCATGGAACTGACCACATATTATGTATGCAAAGTCAGACAGACTATTTGTTTGCTCCCATTTACTTGCTACCAAGAACCTTGGTTTCTTAAGCCAAATAAATCACCTTTAAAGCATGTCAATGATCAACAAACATAAAACATTCTTCACAAAATTTGGAAATAAAATTATTAGCTATTCACATCCAAGTTCTATAAATTTCACTGCATGTCCATCTGGCAGACAGCTGCATTATTTATTTGCTGTCACACTCAGTAAATTGATTTACTGGCATTCAAAGGTGTCATCTTTACTCATTACAATTTCAGGGATCACACCAGCACTGCTAACACTGCACCAATGACCTGAGTTTCAACTTTTAATCTCTCCTAAGATTGAATTCCACATGCAAAGCAGTATATGAAGAGGAAACTGAAGGACTAAGGTGCTTTGATTTAAAGTTCATTGCTCTCTATACAGTAACAATTTGGTGTGAAAGTCGATTTTATTACTCAAGTGCAACACCCACTTTGTTGAGCCCAAGGTAAACTTCAGAACTGGCAACACTGCTGTGCAGAATTAAGATAAATGGACAACAAAGAGGAATGGGGCCACATCCTTGGCGAGGATTACTGCCCTGGAAGGTTTGGGGCAGATGTGGTTTACCCTGAGCCACATCAGCTGCATGCTCTGCCAAGGGTGCTCCCCAGCTGTACTGGCTGCAGCGCTAGAGACCAGAACTCCAGCCCTGCCCTGGAGACCTGGGGATGGCAAACAGCAGCAGCCCCCACCTCAGCCCAGCTGCTGAGGGAGCCTTTTGCACACCAGCAGCACCCATCAGCTGGGAAAATGCACCAGAGCACAAGAGACTCAAGGTGCTCTGAGCCATATCCCAGAACACTGGGTGAGAAGTGCAAGAGATTTTCAAGAAAAGATGCAATGACCCCCCTGAGCTCCTCCATTTGTGTACTCCAGCACAGCTTCAGGCAAACAGCTCCAGAGCCATCCCCACTGCCCAAGGCACTTCTGTGCTCCCATTGGAAACTGCACTGCAGGGAAATAACAACACCTCCCCTCCCCTGCCAGCCCCAGGCAGCACAGGGACCAAACAGAGCCTTGACCTGCAGCCCACAGCCACCCACATGGACATAACCACAGCGAAACCACACGAAAAGCTGGAGTTTTGATCATGCCTCACTAGAGAAAAACATAATTAAAACCATTAGGTTTGGAAAGCTTCCAGCCCTATGAATCTGACAAAGACATTTGTGATGATAGAAGAATAATAGTGTCCAGCAAAATCCCTGGACATAAAAGCACTAAAAGTGTTTTACAGCCAAAAATCCAAGGAAAGAACATTTTAAATAAGTTAATATGCATCTTCTATAGAAAAGGAGCAGCGTGACTTCTACATCTCATGAAGTGAAGCTTGACTTCACAGCTATCTGTATCCTATCACACTTTTCCTGCCAGACTAAACATCTCTTGTTGTGATGCAAACACAGCAACTCCTCTTGCAGGGTATTTTTGATGAAAATGAACTCAAAGCTTAAAAAAGAAGAGCCCAAGCCTGTTCTGTGCTAGGGAATTTCTGACACTTTGATCCACTTTGCACTGCCAGCCTTCGAAGGATGCCCGGGATGAGAAGGAATTCATTACACCATCCACCAAGAGGGGTGCATTACACTAAAGCATATTGACATGCTTGCTCTTTTTATTGATCCATGCAGCAGGTCCTTACTTGAGTTAACATTAAGAGAAATGTCTCATTTACTTGAAAAGAAAAAAAAAACAAACAATTTCACAGTTTTTGGAGAAAACATTTGGCAGAGTGCTGCCATCTGCATCAATATTTGAAAACCAAGCCATTCAAATATGCATAATTCACTTAATCTTAGCAAGATATTTGAAAATTAGAGGCTTTTTATTACATTTCACAAAGCAGCATCACTGCATATTGAGTATTAGATCCATCTGGAAAAGTGACACTCAAAACAACAATGCCTTTTCAAGCCCATACCACCTTGTTGAACCAAGCTCTTCATACATATTGAGAATATGAGTTCCAGAAGCTGCTTTTGGAAAATAAGGGTCAGGGGAGACAAAATCTACTAAGAATGTTCAAATGGTGACAACACAACAATTATAAGGCACTCAAAAGCATCTACAGTCAAGTGTTGTGATGACTTCTTGCAATTTCTCCTGTTTATTTTAGAATCAGGCACAAGAGAGCAACTTAAAACTCCTATCTTGAATAGGTTTGAGAGCTTTATGAGGTTAAGAATGTCACAGCTGATTATACTGACAATTCCAGTTTTGGAGCAATCCAAGCAGTAAGTGACATAAGGAAGGAATTCCCAACACACATGCACTGGAGCTGGAGCCTGTTTGGGATTGCACCTATCAGAGCCCAGAAACTGAAGACAGACTGTGGCCACTTGTAGTTTTTATTTAAAGAGAACATCTTTTGCCACCCTGCCTCTCAGTCATCACCCTGGTTTTGTTCCATGTATTTGCAGTTTAAGCCTGGGGAAGGTGGAATGAAGATCTGGTTGATTTTAACTAAACAACACAGCTGCCCTCTAAATCTTCTTGACTGTGGCACTCTACCTGACCACAGTGCTTACAATACAGAAAAACTCCTTCCATTTTATCCTGAGCCTCCCCTGAACAGAAAACCTGGAGCAGGCAGCCAGGAAAGGGAGCAGAATGCAAGGAATAAAACTCCTGGAACGATTCATTACCAAAGCAGTCAAAGCCAAATACCAAGAGAATCATTAAGCTTTACTGCAAGAGATCAGTGACATACTCAGGGTAAGGCTTTGGGAAAAAAGGTCATTGCAAAGTCCCTCTGCACAGCCTGGAAGTTTTGAATACCAGCCTGCCAGAGCTTTACAGGCATTTGCCAAGATCTGGAAGACCCCAGACTTCAGAGCAAGGTGCTGCTCTGAGGTGTGGTCTGAGCCACCCGCAGGAGGGGCACTGCCAAGCACGAGTGAAAAAGAAATCCCAAGCTGACTCAAGGCCATTTGCTCCAGAAAAACAACAGCCTCCCAGGAAAATGTTCTAAACAGATGAATCTTACCAAGAGGCTGGATATGAATTGTTCATCCAAGAAGTGCTCAGCAATGAAAGATTAACGTGCACTTTACTTTAGGGGCTTTGACCATAAAACTATCCTCCCACCTTCAAACCTACTTTCCTGAATTTCTTTGTGCAGAATATTTACAATGCCCACTTTCATTCTTAAGCAAACAGCAGAAAGACTATCTTCTTTGAGCAAACAGGTCTGGACAGACTGCAGAAATTCTGCCAAATATTGATTTTGTTAGGGATGAGCTTGAAATTTCCATCTTGTTCCAGTTTCACATTGAATGAACTTTCAGAAAGTGATATTTTAAAACAAATGTATTATACTGCATTAAAAGAAGTGAATTAAACCCCTTCAGATAATGAACTGAAACACCTATGATAATTCAGTAATTGAGAGCAGTTAGAATTTATCTTTCACTACACTGGGAAAAATTATGCCCTAAGAGATTCTGTCTTGCTCAGGCAGGGCCACAGGCAGACCCTGCTTGACTGGCCCAGATGTGGTTACTGGCAGGATACAACAGCAAGTCACCCAACGTACCTGGAGTGATTTGTTCTACAAGCCTTTTCTCCAGTGGCACTTCCAGTCAGGTCTCCTCCCACCCCTTGTCTATCGTGTTTTATGAAACTTACCCTGATGTCTTTGGATTTATGTTCTATCAAAGCAGATTTGGTGAATACAAGTAAATGAATAAACTGAAAATTCAATATATAAGCCTTTATTTCTGCTGGAAACTAAGTTAAGAAAATGTTACAAGGAATGCAGTCTTCACAACGTTTGTGTAAAGCATACTGAGCATCCAAGAATTACAGGAGAAGCATTACCTGCCTGTAGTTCTCTGGTTGTCTAATGAGATCTGTTTCTGTGACAGAAAAATGCTCAAGGTTCTGGTCCATGTGGGAGCCACTTGTGAATAAATGGATCTGCAACAGATTAATTTAAGAGACA
The DNA here is from genome assembly GCA_013399455.1 of Anthoscopus minutus. Taxonomy (NCBI): domain Eukaryota; kingdom Metazoa; phylum Chordata; class Aves; order Passeriformes; family Paridae; genus Anthoscopus; species Anthoscopus minutus. Next base: position 446,606 of record VWYI01004880.1, on the reverse strand, counting down.
TTTGTCAGTGCAAGGAGCAAATCATTAAGAGCATTAACTACAGCTGCTGGGCTGGCAGGGTGATGTGACCAGTGCTCCAAACCCTTCCCCAATGGGCATGAACACATGTGAGTCCCACCCCCAACACAAGACCAGAGTGGAAAGGATGCACATGCACCACAGTCACCTCAGCAAAAGCTCCATCTGGCAGTGCTCCAGAACCACCTGCAGGAATTGCAACCCCTGCTGCCACAGAAAAATGGAAGGTTTCTCTCCTCATCCTGTGCTGAAGTCTTTTTCCTTACAGTACAACACAGTCTGGTGCATGGCATGAAAGGAGAAACCATTTACTTAGACAACAGCAGTCTTAACTGAGCTAAAGCACACTCTCAGAATAACTTTTATTCCTTTCATTTAAGCAGAAAATGCTACCTAGTTAGGGCAAGGTTCTCTTTTGCTGCTCTATGCTGTTGGCTTTTGCTTACCAAGACCTTGTCCCAGCTGCACTGGTGATAGCATCATCAATTACTTAATGAAGAAGCTTCCCAAGTTAGTCAAGGGAACAATAAAAAGCAATTCCTCCTATTCAGAGCTGATCCCTTTGTTACTGTAATAACTGCAGCTGCCAAACAAGATAGCAGTGCACATTTGTCAGACAATCATTCATATTTCATTAATATTTCTGCCAGAAGACAGAGAATGTTTCCTGCATTCCTTCCTTTATTCTAATATGAACTTTATCACTCACTTGGGTATTGACAACTATTTTAAAGTTGACAGGCACTGGGTAATTATCAACCCTTCCATGAAACTTGAGAATATTTTAGCGTTCCTTTCCCAAAACTCACTGCTGGTGACAACCATCTGTCACATGTGCAGAGCTATGCCAGTTTAAAAATAAAAGAGCACCTCCCCACACAATGTTCTTCCCTTCCACTTGCCACTCCTCTCCCTCCCTGCTGCATTCTTGTGTAATTCTGGCTGCCAAACCTTTGGGCCCCAGCATCAGCAGAGAATTCCAGCCCCTTTTCCAAGGCAGGTGGCAGCAGCATCCCTGGGTAAAGCCCAAAATGAATGCAGCAAAGCTGTAACAACAGAGGGACAAGGTGTTCCCCTGAGACCTGACTGCTGAAATATTCCAGTATTTGTGTTTTTGCCATCTCCTACTGGTAACCAGTAGAAGATAAACAAGGCTTAGAGAGGGAAAGAGCAGGGAGGCAGAAGCAGCAGGTGAGAGGGTGAGAGGCACCCTCACACAGCTGCTGCTCCCCAGCACTGGGGTACCCCGAGGTGGGATTTAACCTCACACCAACCTCTGCAAGAGAGCACAGGCACAGCCCCCCACACTCAGCACCTCTTCTGGGGAGTTCCCAGCATCAGTTCCTAAATGCCCCTGAGCTCAGACAAGCTGCTCTCCCTGCAGGGTACCTAATTCACCTGGAGAAGATGAAATGAGGGCTTGCTCATGGTTCACACACATTTGCATGAGAGGAAAAAAATTCTACTGCATTAAAGAATGTGTTTCTGAGATCTAACAGCAAATTCACCTTAGGGAAAAAAGTGAAGATTTTCAAACCAAATAGACAAAAAAATATAAATAAACAAGGTAGCAATTCCCAGAGCAACATGGTAGATTTTTCATGTCAAGATACAGATGCATCTAACAATTGCAGTTTAGCTCACTCATAAATTACTGACAATGAGGTAATTACCCAGCACCAGTCCCTGCCCTCTGTTATTCAGAGATCAAGACTTTGTCCTTGTCCCTTTACTCTTACCACCACAGATATATAGGTACAACCCATCCAATCCACTGCACTACATCTTAATTTATACTGTTGATCTTAGAGAGGGCACAAGAAACCACTCCATTCACAGGTGGCAATTCCCAGTGCTGCTCTGCATTTTTACTGACAATGCAGCCCTTGCTCTTAGTTTCCAAGCATATTGCAACTATCATTATTGCTTTACCATGATCTGATAACTCCAATAATGTTAAACTCTTCTTCTATCACCGAGAATTCCATTTAATATAATTTTATTCTTGCTAACTCATATGCACAGCCCATAATCAGATATTCAACTGCTTAAAAAAATAATTTAAATTCATCTCTGAACTTGCTCTAACCATCCACTACTCTAGGATGAAGGATAGCTGAAAATATCCCCAGGAAATCCATCAGTTTTGCAGAAACTCACCTGTTCCTCTGTTTCTCACCACATGCTGATTTTGGCACAGTGCATTTAACAGAGTCCCCCACCCCAGAAAAATGAAAGTTTTAAACCATACAGGTTCCTGTCTTGCTGAAACCACGCAAGGCCTCTCATCCACATTTTTTAAGTGGAAACTCAAAGACTAAATAAAAACAACTGCTCTCTCCTATGAAGTCAAGAAGGATCAAAACCAGGGAAGACAGGTATTATTCTGGCATTTGACAGAAAGAAAAAGAGAATAGAAGAGATGTGCCTTAACACAGTAATTCACCCCCCAGCTCCCATGCATTTGGAGCACACCAGGTAAATCTGTACCACTGAGAATTTCGAGGGAATTAGAATGGCATTAACACTTTCTACTTTCAAAGAGAGCCAACCTGTCCATGTAGAGAAGCCATTAAAAAGTTGTCCAACAGCTCGTAGCCCCAGGCTGCAAACTTCCTCAGGAACAGAGAGGTGAAGAGTTCCCTCAGGAAGTCTTCCCCTCACACGTGTGCTTCTGCAAGCTCCAACTTGCCTGCAGGGAGCTGCAGCCACTGACAAGCAGCTCAGCAGAGCAGCCGGCCAAGAGGAACAGCCAAATCCCCAGCATGGCACCAGCCCTTCCCTCCCCTGGGGGCTGCAGAACTTCATCCCACCCACCTCAGGGGGCTGCAGGCAGGACAGAGCAGACACAGGGCATGGCAAGATCCCCACCAAAAAGTACAGAGTGGAAGGGAGAGCAGTCATCTCCTGAGTAGGGAGGTTTATTCCAACTGTGCTGTGTTCTTCCCAGAAAGGCCCAAATAGAGAAAATGGCATTTTAGAGCCCATGTGAGTCACAGAATGAAATCTGCAGAAGTGTTGCCACTCGTTGACAAAAATTACAGCTCCTGATCAGCAGTAAATAAGATTGTCCCACAGCTGAGACACAGAACCTGGTAGGTTGTTAAACAGAGCGAGTAAAAGCCATAATTATGATTTTGTAGAGAAAGCCCTCTGTAAATCTGTCAGCGTAATTAAAAAGCATAACACTCATTAGCCTTTTGCATACTGTGTTTGTGGTTTATTAGGGGAAAGCAGCAGCTCATATAGAGGTCATACTGGGTCAGTTCTGTCTTCTAACACATAGAATAGTTTAAAAGTTTTGAAATTAATGCAGTAGTAAAAGCAATTCCTCTAGCAAGAGTCAGGAAATATCAATTATTGTTTATACAGCTGTTAAGTTGTGTAAGTATGTTACATTTTGTATTGTAAATGCTTATTGTGGCACTGTAATGAAGTCCTCCCAAGGTCACATTTACCCTTCTATTCTCCAGATTTTAATTCAGACTAAAATATAAATCAGAGCACTGCACTTTATTACAGCTCTGAACAGAACTCCCACAGCTGCACACACAACACCAATGTGGGCTCACACGTGGAGGAGCTGGGCTCAGTTCCACCCTCCTTTGCCACCCCCTTGGTGGCAGCCCTGGCTGTGACAATCAGCACCAGCACAACTGCTGCCTGCAGCTTAGCCAGCAGGGACTGCAGGAGAAGGCAGTAATGACAGCTTTGGGAAGCTGGACGAACACAGGCACAATTCTCCCTCCTGCTTATTCTGGAAATCGTGGTCCAGGGACCTGCAGCATCACTACCCTGTCTCCTGGAGCTGTCTGGCTGTCCTGACTTTAGCACACATTTTGCCTTAAGAGGGGAAAAAATCTCCAAGTTTAATTCCAAGTACAACTTCCACAGGAGGGAGGGTCATCATCTCTCATTTCCCCCTGTCAACAAGTTTAGCCCCACCAGCACATCTCTTCATTACCTCTGTGCCTCATCTGGGCCACTGAGAATGTCTCTGTCTGTTTTCCACCTCCCAGGTTTGACCTGCTCTTAATTCTTCCTCGGCCTCATTAACTGCAGGCTGCGGCACGGGAGCTGCCTAACGATTTGTTCCTGTCAGGTCTCACATAAATCAGAGCACTGATGATGAGTTATGGAGGCATTTGCCTCCCCTACTAGCAAAACCAGCACACCTTAAATTGAGGTAGTTTATCAGGGGGAGAAGATGCCAATCATCTCATTGGAGAGTCACCTCTCCCAACCCCACCACGGTCTGTTGATCACAGGGCAAAAAGCCAAGGGCTGCACCCAGAGGGAATTGCCACCTTTGCTCCCAGATCAGGGAAGCACATTAGCAGTGGTCAGTGAGAAGCAAAAGGTGATTTTAGATGCTGCACACACAGCACCTGATCCCTCTTCCCTAGGGCTGTCAATCAGACACCTGCCCATGGAAAGAAGAAAATCTAACCTCATTAGAGTTTTTAGCACTGCTCTGTCTGACACAGGATTAAAAGCAAGAAGGCATCTTCATTCAAAGGTCAAGATGATCCTGACAACTTTTTGATGTGTGCTTTGGGAAGAGATTTCCCCTAACTGTTTTTAGTCTCAAAAACCTTCTGTGAAGGTTTTGAGTACAGTAATAGCTGGCTCCATTTAAGCTGTTTAAAGAGATATAAAAGGAGAAAAGGGGAAAGCGATACTTAACAACTTTAAGGACTACCTTAAGAACCGTGTTTTTTCATTTGTTTCTGGAGTCACCATCACTGTCAACTTTTGGACTGGAGGCTGGTTCCACCATAAGCAGGTTTAATGCTCCCAGATGTCTGTGAGTAGACAGGCATCTAAACACTCATAAACAGGAAGAGAACTGGAACCTTAGCAGTGTAGAGACCATGTCTGATTTCTGATTTCTGATTTAAAAGCAGGTAAATTTAGGCTTTTGCCGAGATGTCTGTCCCCTAGTACTTTGGAAAGAGACTTTGCATTTTATTTTGCTATTACTGTCAATACTGATGTTTAACATTTTGAATCCACATTTTCAGTGAACTTATAGCTCTGCATCCCTACTTCTTGCCTGGGGAGCCAGAACGCTGCCTTGTTTCTACCAGGCAGTTTCTGAGAAAAATGGCAGCAGCCTGTGGTTGCAAAGTAACCAAGGTTCCAACCTGCAAAAGAGACTTTTCTACAATTACAACCTTACAAACACTGAGCAGACAATATTTCCTCACGGTTCTGCCACACTGCGGAAAGACTGAGGTGCTTACACCCAGAGTAATTCGTTCTTACCTACAGAAAATGCACAACTAGCAAACAAGAATCACTTCCACGTTTACCTCTAGCTGACAAGGCTTTCAAATAATAAACTATGCCAAAGTGAGTTAGAAGAAGCATTTACCTTGTGCAAAAGCCTGCACTGCTCTTGGTGCTGAGCGTGCAAACCGCGCCACTGCAAGCGCAGCCTCCCGTGCAAGCACTGCAGGTACCGAACATCCACTCTGCCTCCAGGTCCTGCTTCACCTCTGCCCTCCTGCCTGCTGGCCAGCTCGTCTTCACACTGAGAGCAGGAAAGAACACCAGACTGCTTTGAATTAGTTTGAACATTTTCAAGTCATTCAGGAGTGAGCAAACAAGAGATAGAGGCCAAAGAGGAAAAAAATCACCCTAAAATGGAGTAAATTCCAGCAGTACAGAGACATTAGCATACAGGACTGGGGACAGCCTGAACAAGTAGAGAAGTGTGGAATAAGTATCAGCTTCTCAGCTGCGATGTGGTGAGCTGTCTCCTCTCCCATCTTTCATTTTCCATACCCAGGAAGACACAGTGTTCCTGAGACAGCAAGCATGTTCTTGACCCAGATGGGAAAATTTTTATTTTGACTAGATTCTAATATGTCAAAGAACATAAAAACCAGATTTAGCTCCTGCAGGGTCTCCTTACTGAGACCCTGTTTTGTACATCAATCACTTGCACAGGGACAAAATTGTGGGTTTGTGCTTGCACAGCTATTTTCTTTTCTCCATCCAGCATTTCCTGTCTGGCAGGACTGAGGAAAAGGAAAAATCATGCAGCTGGCAGAAACCAGGACTCCACAGAGCCTACAGTTTTATCATCTGTCTTGCTTGTTTTGCCTTCTTCTAGAGCAATTTGGAAGGAATAAGAGAGAAGCAAAGAGTTTCCATTTGTTCATCTTGTCCCACTTTCCTTCTGCTGCAGATAAAAAACCAACAGCAGCCAACACCTCCATCTCCTGCATGAAATTCTGGCAGCACATTTCTGTGGTACCTCCTTCCCGAGGAGCACGGGCAATCCCACCTCCCCCAGCTCCTGGCACAAGGAGATCATTCACGTGTACAAACAGATCTCTCTGTTTTCAGCTAAGACTCCAGCAGATTGCAAACTGGAAGAGGAAAAAGGCATAGGTGGTTTCACTTCTGATGCCAGTGATACCATTTAAAGTAAAGATTTCCATCTCATGCAGTCTATGGGAAGTACACAAAATAAACACAACCCATCATTCCAAACATTTTTACTACAACATGTCATAAGGAGTAACACAGAACTGCAAAGACCTCATTGCTCAGAATGGACATTTGCCATTCTGGAAGGAAGTGTCTCCCAGTTCTTACACTCTCAAGACTTTTCTTTAAAGTGGAAATTTAAAAAGCCTCCTTGAAACATGACTGCCTTCAAGAAAACACTGAGGCAGATATTTGGACCCATAGACCTTTATGGTATTTAAACAGATGTGCTTCCCTGCTTCACAGATTTCCATGTTCAATGAAATCCTAAAAAGATGCAGCTAGCAGGCAAAGCTTAAATGTAGCTCCAACTTGGATCTTAAACTTAACAGTGGAAACTGTAAAACAAAGTGATATAACCTTGCCTTAAATGCAGTTTTTAACAGAAGTCTGTCTACAACCATGACCAAATAACAGCCTAACACTTGTTTTAACCTAAATATCTCCAGCCCTAATATTATTTATTAGCACAAATATGCTGTTCTGGTCACAAAATGTATCAATATTACAGGTTTGTTCCCTTCTGCTCTATAGCTCAGAGAAACACATGCTATAAATCACAGAGGTGAAGGGCTGGTAAAGGGCTTCTCCTTTTAAAGGCACAGATTGAAGAGGAGAGAAGGGGGGAGAAGGGGAGAATTAAAAAAATTAAAAATTAAAAAAAAAGAAAAAATAAGAAAAAATAAGAAAAACATAAGAAAAAATAATAGGAAAAAAGGAAAAAAGGAAAAAGAAAAAAGAAGAAAAAAGAAAAAAGAAAAAAAGAAAAAAGAAAAAGGAAAAAAGAAAAAGGAAAAAAGAAAAAAGAAAAAAGAAAAATATGAAAAATAAGAAAAAATAAATGAAAAATAGTTTTTGCCAACTCCAATGTCCCTCTTTTCCTCTGCTCTGCTGTCTGCAGGCTCCTAAAGGAAGGCACTGAGTCCTAGGACACTGCAGTCCGAGCTCAGTTCCTCCAGAGTTTTTTGGGGCAACACCTTGTTTTGCTCCAGGCAGGAGGGTTTCTGGACCAGGAAACCATGCAGATGTGATTACCAAGCTGTCCCTTAGCAAGATAAGCCAAGCAGCTGGAAATCAGTCACAGCAGCAGAGAAAACCCACATGAAAAGAACATTAAAACACCTCACATAAGCAGCTAGAAAGCCACGAGGCCAAAACAGACTTGGGAATCCTGGATTAAAATCTGCATTGTCCATAATTTACAGTTCTACTCCAATTTCCCTGGTTAGAGGTTTCAGAACAGCACAAATACTGCTCTCCTGGGGATTTATTTCAGGAAGGAATGGCATTAGACTCGATTGCTTTGGCAGTACAGTGACAAACACCATGCAGAGCTAATTTTATTGTAGCAACCTGCCTTATTAATATTAAAATAAGGAAGTCAGCCAATGCATTTTTAACAGGATCTCTCCATTATTTATTTCACGAACTGCACAAAAAATTTACTTTTGCTATGGAATACTTAGCCTGGCATAAAGTAAACAAGGTGAAAAAAAAAGAAGGTCTCGCATATTATACTGTGACCTCAATTTCCAGTCCCATCTTTACAATCTAAGAATATTTATTGCTCTCCCAGTGGGTGAAAAATCACTAAAACACCAGCCCAAGCTACAGGCTTTGCTTCAAGCATCCCTGTGAATCTATCTAATCTATGCAGCAACCCAGGTACACACCTACATTCACTCTGAGACACAGAAGTGCATATTTTTCACAAAGTTCACAAAGAGAGCAGCCAAGGCAACTACCCAGCGACCTCACTGGCCTTCCCAACACTCAGAATGCTCCACACCACTTCTGGAAGAGATCATTCCACAGCCACTTCCCAGAGAAGCATTTTGCTGCCAAACTGTTTGCTGCAATTAGAGCTTCTCCTGGATTCCATTTCAGAAGGGATGTGCTTGGGCCAGCTGCAGGAATTGGTGCCACAGCCTTGCAGGACTAAAGCCACAAGAGCAAATATCAGTGCTCTCACCATCACGTTGAGGTTTTTCCCCACTGCTGGTAATTCCTGGGCTGCTCTGGCCAGTCTGGGTGATGTGGATCCAGTGCAGCTCAGGAAAACTGATTAAGCAGAAAACAGAACGAAACTTCTCATTTCCACTCCCACCATAACTCACCCCAAAGGAGCTTCCTGTCCTAAAAGCTCCAAGTACTGCTGTCAGAACTCTTCAGTATCCACTCACTGGCAAGACTAAGAAAAGAAGCCTGACCAGAGGGACAAGCTTATCTTCACAGGAGCTCTCTCCAAGCCAGTTTCTGAACTGCCACCCTGCCCACACCTCAGCTCTCCTGTGGTCACAGATCCAGGAGAAATAAACAGCTAAGCCCCAGAACAAATACAGATTCCAAGACACCACCCATCACTATCCCAGTTAAGGTAGGCACAAGCTACAAAACCTCCCCCAGGCTCACAAATACACCTCTGGATTAGTCAGACCTAAACATGGTTTATGTCCCAAAAGCATATATTTAACAATTTTTGCAAGGCAGCCTGGAATTCAGTCTTTAACACACAAGTTTTGCCCTAAACATTCTATCCTAAGGTATTTCAAGTCAAATTACGAAAAAATAAGAAAAAAAGTGTCAGATCATTTCCAAAAAGGGTGAATAGGCTTGTGGTTAGACAATGCAGCAAGTGCATAAAAAAATCCCAACACTGCCAAAGTCCTCCTGGCAGAACTGTTCTGAGCCAACAAGTCGGACTCGTGAAATACAGGGAACTGAAAAAAGCCATCAGATATGAAAGTACTCATAGGAAAAGAACAAGGGGTGGGAGAAAGGAGGGTGTGAAAAAGACACGGTGCTCTATCAATTTTCAGTCACATTCCATGTATCTGAGGAAACAACTTGCATGCAACGTGCTTTGAGAGAAATTAAAGATTAAGACAACTTCAACAGCAGAAATGAAGTTGTTCCTTTTGGTTTGAAATACAAAGCAATCCGACCCTATCAGAAATCAGAGAGCAGGTGTACCAACAGTGGATGGAGATAAATTAAACAAGTACTTCATCATATAAATACTTTATCAAAGAACAACACAGGCACCAGTGTGTTTGCAGGCATGTGAGAAGAAAGCATTTTTTCCACTACTCGCTCTATTTGAGGATTTTAGTGACTTGGTACAGAGCTGATCTTGCTCTGTCCATACACTTTAAACTCCAAAAACTGATTTACTGTAAAATTCCTTGCAGATCTGGTGATATGCTGTAAGCAGGACTGCAGAGGAAACACTCAGCTGTGCAACTTCTTCTAGAACTTCTACACCAATCCTACTGATACAGGAATCTTTAAGGCTTATAAATCCTTACCTCAATAAATCCACTGTGCCCTGTGCAGGCAGTGGAAAGGAGAAGGCTGTGCTGTTAAAACTCAGCGATGGCAGGGCTGGCTGGCTGCCCCAGAGATGCTTTTCTCTGGCTGTCAGCTGCCACCTGTCGGCCCAGAACAGAGCCCAGCTCATCCCAACCGAGCTGTGCCTTTCCCAGGCATCTTCCAAACCCCTGCAAGCACCAGCTCTCTGCCTCCACACCTGGACAAGCAGCAAACAATCGGCTGCTGAGGCTGCCCATGGAGCAACAATCCCTCTGGAACAGGGGCAGGATGCTGAACCCATGGACAGATGCTCGAGGTGAACTCCCTGGCACTAATCCTCGAGCAGAGCAACACAAAGGAACTGCCAGCTGAAGCCTCCCATGCACGTTCCCAGCCCACTGCTCACCTGCACTGCACTTACCCTGGGTCCAGACTGGAAATATTTACCCAGTTACCACTCAATTTAGCCACACAGCCTGGTATCACAAAGGTGGGTAGGAGCACATCCAGCTCCTCACTGCAGGGCTCAGGAAAGGCAAGGCAGTGACATAAATCAAGCTAATAAAGCAGCTTTTACTGAGCACTTGTTCTGAACCGCTCATAATTCAGACAATGGTTTTGATGTGACATAACATATGTTAACTTCTGTAATTACACATCTTTAAACAGAACATAACAATTTTTTTTTTAGTTAAACACCATAGCCAGATATAACAGTATCAGACATGCTTACTTAATTAACACAGCCATATATCTATCTGCAGGAGAGGAAAATGTGAAAAGGAACAATCTGAACAGACGAATGCGAAAGGGACAGCACTATTTCTATTAATAGCACCATAAACAACACTAAATGGATTTCCTCCTAGACAAGGCAGGATCCAGATTAGATTTACACAGGGAAAGATAGATTGTGTAAAAACCCATTCCCACATGGTGCACATACCAATTAAATCTCCAGATATTTGCATAGAGGAGTAAGTTCTCCACAAACATAAGTGCTCACAACACCAAAGTTAAGCTCACATCGCATTCAGCAATTAAAATAAAGTGAAGTCCTGTGTTTCTGCAAGCCCTTTCAGCTTTTAAATTTCTATGCCTTTTGTAAGAATTACTACTCACAACAGCTGTCCCAAGAGCTTACTCTTGGCAAAGAGCAAAAAAGAGAAGGTGCTGAGGGAAGACAGAAAATGTGAACACAGCTCTTACCCATGCCTGCCTTGTTCAAACAAGCCTCTCTGGCAGTAGCCACAGGCCTGAGGCACTGAAGCACATCAGCCCTCTATGCCATCCCTCCCCACTCATTTGGGAGGTTATTTAAGAGCTCTGCAATATAGCAAAAGCACTCTGCTTTTACAAGAGATTGCAGCACTGTCTAATCTTTGGAGCTGCAAGGTTTTGAAAGAACTGTTCAAATCCCAATGCTCTCTGCATTACATATTCAGACAAAACATGGAAACTGAATACCCTAAGACCAACACGTGACAGGGTAGACCTTAGCTGGTAGAGCATTCTGCTCATGAAATGCAGTACACAGATAATGCCTGCTCTGCTTTTTGCCCCTGCCCATGGCCATCTGCTCACTGTGGCAAGGGAGGCAGCCCTGGAGACAGAAAGATGCAGCTCCCTGCAGCAACAGCACACCTGGAGCTAGAGAACTCAGGGCAACAGCCCCTCTAGGAGAGAGGAGGCAGAGCCCTGCCATGCCCCTCTCCACACATTCCCTAAGGGAAAGTCCTCCTGAGGGAAAAGTGCTGCATTTCAAAGTATCCTCTCAGGTGAATTTAACCCAGGTCGCTTTCAGTGGGACACCAAAAAGTGACATTCACATTTAGCTAAGAAGGCTGTGAAGATAAATCAGAAGGTACCAAAGGCACTGGCTGCTCCCTGGCACTGGAGGGCAGGAGAGGCACTGAAACATCCCCAAATCCCTCTTGTTTCCCCACCAACCAAGGAAGCAGCTCCCCATGCTGGATTTCTGCAGAGTACCAGCATGAGCATGGCAAACCTACCTACTGCCAGTCCTCATCTTCTCCTGACACAGCTCAAGTGCCTGCTGCTGAACCCCACCCAGAGCACACCAGCTGTAATGTCAGGTTACAGAAATTCTGCAATTCAGACATTACCAGAGACACAGCAGATTCAATAAATTATAAGCCTTTCTGATCAGTTCAGACTTGTCTTTTAGAGTGCTTTACTTTGACATTCTGTCTAGAAAACAAAACCAAAAACAAACCCACTCCTTAATTGTGCATTCACTGTGTCAAGCAAAGATGAATGTTGGTAACTGCACATCTTCCAGGGTAGCACAGGAAGAAGGAACCATGACAAGTTCAAAGTGTGCTACAACAGACTTGTCAGCCACACTGAGGGGAGGAAAATTCTGCAGGAGAATCTTCAGGGATCCTGCTCATGTTTCACAGATGGCTTTTAAAAAAAGAGTGTTCCTTAGCAGCTACTGAATCCAACAGTAATAGCAGGAAAAGGGCAAAGGCATAAATGGTGAGAGTTACTAGGAAGACAGGAGGACAAAGAGAATAGAGGTGTAAGCTGAGGGAATAACGGAGGAAAACCAAAAAATGAGAGCTGACAGCCTAATACAGCCCATAAAGATCTGGAAAGTAATTACGCTTCTGAGTCAGAATCAATAAGGTTAATAAAATTCCCTCCTCTATCCTCACTGGAATTGATGAAGACGTGGAAAAAAATGCAGAAAAGTACTTTTCACTGAAACTAGTGCCCAGAGTTTCCTGGTTTTCTGCTGAGGGAACATCGAGTTTGGCTGCTACTTTCTTTCCTCTAATAACATGGTTTATGGAACAGCAGTGGCTGTCAGGTTTTCTGTAAAAGAAAAGCATTTCAACATCAAGATTAGAACAAGCATAAGCTTTACACCATACTGGAAATAGCCACTGAGCCAAACTAGACCACGATAAACAAAGATTAATCAAATTGCAAACCTAAGGGTCAGAAGGTAAGTTTATCCACATTTTTGCCCACCAGAAGTAATTAAACTGAGTTCACTTTGGCATGCTAGAGACACATGCATGAATTTCAAGCACAAGAGACATAATAGCTCTATTTGTTGATCGCTACAAATTCACAAAAGGGGAGGAGCATCCAATTTCCCTCAGAGAGCCAGAAGCAGGAAGAGGGAATGAGTGGAAAAAAGAACCAGTGTTTGTACAACATCTCCTGATGATCATGAGGGATTTAACATCACTACGTCCATTTAAAAAGCTCGACAGCCTCCACGCATAATTAAATTACAGGGCACACAGATTAATTTCAGCTGTAGAAATAAAAGCAGTACAGGCAGTATTCCTCCCTGGAAACAGAAAGAACATGTGCTCACAGAGTACTGCTATTACCTGCCCAAACCATCACAGATTTGGATAAAGCTGAGATGGTATCACTGAAATTTAAAAAGCGAGGTAAATACAAATTGAATGTGCTAAAAAGGCAAGTTTATATCCATTATATGCTTCTCAGAGAGAATGAGAATTCCCCAGATGTGCCTTGCAAGTTCAGGGAAGGAGGCAGTTTCAGCTACAGGTTTTCATTTGTGCCTTGTACACTGGCATTTGTTATGTGTGAATAGGAATCAATAAATGGCACTTGAGAATAACCTGCCTGTACATGATCACCAAAGCAACAGAAGACACTGAGGCAGACATCACAACAGTGAATATGAGATGGAAATCCACAAGGAGTGTCAAAAGCCTTTGAAAACCACGTCCATCAATCAGTGGCCCAGTGCTTTAATGCAATTAACAGGCGAGAATACCCAGTCAGATACTTCAGCCTCCAGTTCACAGTGCACTGAAGTCTGGATAGATCTCACAGACTTAGTGATTGCTTCTTCTGAAGAGCTGGCCCGTGCAAGGTTTGAACTTGTATCACTGCCCCAGGAGTCACCAGCCTGCTGACAGATGAGCACAGTGAATTCAGAGAACCCAGCTCTAAGGGCTCTCCTGGATTATGGATCCCCACCTGCACAGCAACACCAACACCCTTTGCTTCCTTAAGTCTTTCCCCTCACAGGCACCAGCATCAGGTGAGCCTGCAGCACTGCCCTGCCAAAAAGCAGAGCTGGAGGTGCCCTGAAGGAATCTCTTGGCAAACACACAAAAGCAGCCAACCCCCAGCAGCACCCCAACCCTGCCTGTCCTCACCACAACTACCCCACAGTGAGTTCTGACTACATTAGCACTACCCCTCACCACCCTTCATCATCTTTGAGTTTCTAACTTCAGGAATCACATAACTTCTGATTCTGAAGATGGAAGTGCATGTAAGAGTCAGTTTGGGGAAGCTTTACCCAGCTCAGGATCACAAGATTAAGAATTCCACACAGAGCCTGAGCTCCTTGTCCATCATGTGTCATGAATGCCCTTGTACCTCTAAAAATCCTTTGGAGCTGATGGAAGTGTTCCATTTGCAGGGAAAGAAAACTGTGTTGCTAAGGAACTGCAAAGGAAAAAAAAGGCCAGAGTGTGGTAGTCTGAAATGAAATTATTTCAATTAATTGGCCCTTTATATGCTGGATATTTGGCACATTATCAGCAGTTCAGCAGGCTTTGTTTTAAACTCAGGCTGAAAGAATAGTCAGAACATGACTGCACAGTTAATTTAGGGATTAGCTCCATTCTCTCTTCTCACACAACAGACCCTGTTCATCTTTGTGGATTTCAGACAAACTTTTAAAAGCAAATCACATGAATATCAGTTTGAACTAGAGCTATGCCTACAGTTATTGAGCCTCCTTTCCTCCTACATCAACACAAAAGGTAAGGATTCTCTCCAAATTTATTCTCGCTGGCAGACCAACAGATGTACTTTTCCAGCAAGTACTGGCTTTCACACTTTGCTCATCTTGGCCATGCACAGAACCAAATGTACTTCAGGGATTTGTGTTTTGCAACATTTTCACTTCAGGAAAACATTTTCAATTTTTTGTAATCATTAAAGATTCCATTCAGTGGAAGATTTTTCAAGTTCTCAACTAAGAATTTAATTTCAGTTGTTTTAAAGAGCATTTCCTTTTCTTCCTTCCATTTTTTGAGACAGATCTTTGCCAAATAAAGGTTTTTTCCTCTTCTTCTACCTTTTTCTTTCACTTTACTGGAATAGAAGGGAGTTAAGACTGCAGAGACTACACCTCTGGTGTAAGATGTCAGGTAGCAAAATGACAACCTCACTTTCCCCATCTCTAGCTGAGATTTTGGGGTTTTATTGCTGAACACTGGCTGATGAGCAGGCTTTGCCACATGGTTATCTCACAAAATAACAACAGCCAGCAAATCACACAAAACACTTTTATCAAACAAACGAACAACAGGCTTTCGTCAGTGGTTTACAAGGAGCTGATTCACTGGCCAAAATGAGAGGTGTCCATCTCCTCCTCACCCACCACTGCCTCCTTTGCATCCTTGCCAGTGCATTCCTAGATCTTCATCTGGTTGGCTTCTAAAGGCTGAATGTTTTGGTTTTGCAATGCCTAGTTGATAAAATAGAAGATAAGACCTCTCCCTCAAAATTCCACTTGTTTTAACGTTCTTGTCATGGAGAATCACAAAACCCACCAGCTATGCTGTAACTACATTCTTTTATTTTTCCTTATAAATATCTATTTTTATTGGGGCATGAAACCTGCTGGATGAACACCACACAAGAAATGTTTCCATTAATACAATGAGTTTTACATACAAGAGCTAACTCCAGCTTCCAGTCTATACAATTTTTGTCTGGTCCATTGCAAAAAACATTTCAGACTCTTAAGCCTTTCCAAACACACTGTTTTTGACAGTTATTGAGTAAAAACATTTAATATGCATGCTTTCCGAGAAACACAAGTTCAGCAGGTGAGAATTGCAGTGAAAGACACACCAGTATGTGTGGCCATAAGAGATAACATTGCATTACCATAGGTCTTTCATCCCTTTTTGGGAAATGTAAAACTTAAAGCCCTCAGAGAAAATAATTCAAGTGCTGCCCCATTCCCTGAATTCATGTCACAATTCACTTGTCACTCTTTTGTAACAGAAATTAAGGACACAAAAACAAAGCCTGCCACCACAGATGAAAAATAAGAAAAAGGTAAAAGAGAAGTTTGAAGTAAAAAGTTCTCCAGCAGTGTGGGGTTTTTTTCTGAAATCTCAAGGCACCCTTCACATAAGTGGATGGCACTGCCACTCACAGCTCAGCCTCTTGTGCTCCCTCTTCTCTGCAGCAAATAATTTTAGTGCAGCAAGAGTGGTCCCTTTCCTCAAAATACTTCTTGCAGTGTTGTTACAAAGAGGATTCTTCCCTTTGAACTGTTTTCCTTTTGTACAAGTGTTTTCCTTCAGAAGACACCGTTTTTATATTGCAGCTTTCCAAACTTTTGCTTCCCTGCTTTGCTGCCCCCTAAAAAGTTTTCCCTAGAAAACCAGGGAAAAAGCATATATTGGGTTCATGAAAGACCACAGACCTTAGACACCACAAGATTATCAGCAGGTCAGGTTTCCAACCTACAATCTCCTTTGCCAAAACACTAAGAAATCCTGTGAGCCTGTCATTTTGAAGTAGACTGAGCAGTAATTAGTGTCTGACTAGACGATGGCTACTTCAGAACAGACTTTCTATGTACTAACAGCTTTCATTAATTGAGAAAACAACATACTCCACTGTATTCTCAAAGAGCCTACAAGGTCATTAGTTACCTCAAGAGCAGGAGTTGCCATTTGAGACCTTGTTGTTTGCATAAAGTAGTATTTGCCTTACCCTTACCTGCTCTACCCAACAGTGCCAACACACCCAGCATTCATGGCCAGCTGGTTTGCCTGCCCTGAAGAACCACTCATGGGTCAGTCTGGGAGCCCAAAACCAAGAGGCAGAGAGACTGAAGAGATTCAATTCCTTGCACTCCTCCTCAGTGGTCCCACCTATACTGGAAATGGAAATCAGGGAATTGAGGCAGGGGTAGGAGCTTGATAAAGAACCCAGATGACCTGCACCTGGAAAGCTTAGAGAAGGGAAAGAGATGCTGGCCTTTTTTAAAGCTGAACCTCTTACCTACCAAGGCACTAGGACACCATCCATCACACACTGGTGGTAACACAGCTGCTCCTACAGGTGACTTGTGAACAGGTGTGGGAGAAGGGATTGTAAGGGAACATAGTGCTGATGGCAATCTCAGCCCTTATGAGTTACAGCTGTACTATTTATCAAAGAGTAGAAGCAGCCTTGCCCTTAATAGGTCACAGCTGTGTCCAGCATGGCCTGAGAGCAGCCAGCACTCCTTTAGCCGGGATTGAACAACAAAATCTTCAGCAGGCCATCTAGGCAAGGGATGGAGCTTTGTTTGGTACTCCACGAAGGCCTTGTTACCTGAACAGGGTCCAGGCACAAAGACAAGACAGGCTGAGGTTCAAGCATTATATATGGGGATGAGGGGGCGGATCAGAGGGCCAAGGGCCAATGGGCTCAGGGAAATTTGGTGCAGAGGCGGGGTTAGGGCCATGAACAACCAATAGGATGGCAGGGGCAGAGGAGTGTGGCCAATGGCGACTGAGGGAAGGCAGAACGTTCTAGGGAACTTAGAGAGGAGGTCAGCGGGGTGGAACTGGGGTGACTTGGACTTGATAAACCAACGGGGGAACAAACCTAACAATACATTGTCACAGAGCTGCAGAGACCTGAGGGACAGAGGCCTTCTCTCACCCCAGCCTCGGGGCCATTACCTGTTACCCTCTCCAGGGTCAAGGGATGAGGATTTTTGCCATTGGCCCTTGGGCCTCCATAGTTGGGGGGTGTAAAAGAGAGAGTTATCCAGTCAAAGTTAGTTGGAATTTGCTGGCTGTGCTGCCAGGAGGAGGGGTTAGGATGTGATGTGAGGCACAAGAAGGAGTTGGCCAGTTGGAGAGGGAAAAGGAAGGAGGAGGCAGTGTTGCATGGAGCTGCCCTGGGAGGCTTACAGAGAGAAGGCATGAAGGTTTTACTGTAGGACAATGAGGGACTGACACTGGCATCACTTGCTGTGATGATCTACTGCCAGCAGCCTGGGGAGGCTGGAAGGAACAAGCCTGCTCACCGTGCACACGGAGGTCTCGTCCCCAGTCCTCACTCTGTTGCGAACCAGGAGCTGCTCCAGCAGGCCCAGGCTGTGCAGCAGCCAGGAAAACGCCAGCAGCAGCTCCCGGCTCCCCGCGGAGCCATCAGCCGGGAGCCGCTGCAGCTGCGGCCGCCCATAGCCGTGGTACCAGAGCGCCGCCTTCACAAACCCGACCTGGGCACCTGAAAGAGCAAAACACCTGCGAGTGACACACTGCACAGTGCATTCATCCACGCAGCAGTGCACCAATCCACGCAGCAGTGCATTCATCCACGCAGCAGTGCACCAATCCACGCAGCAGTGCATTCATCCACGCAGCAGTGCATTCATCCACGCAGCAGTGCATTCATCCACGCAGCAGTGCATTCATCCACGCAGAACCGCATTGATCCATGCAGAACTGCATTGATCCACGCAGAACCGCATTGATCCATGCAGAACCGCATTGATCCACGCAGAACCGCATTGATCCACGCAGTTCCAGAAACTGCAGCTTTCTCTGAGGGCAGTATTTTGAATGCAGCCTCAGGAAGGCAGTGGGGACTCAGTCTTTATCAACAAGTGGCGAAGGACAAGAGGGAAAGGGTAAAAGCTTTCTGCTTTTTTTTTTTTTTTCTGCTCACTGCCCCATTGTGATTACAGGAATTACTGCTCAGGGAAAAGAAGAAATTCAAAGCTGGGGTCAAGATCAGTAATGGCCTCTTGGAAATTAAAAAATGCAACAAAGGTAACCAGACACCCCCACTACAATGGAACTCCAATCCACCTATTCATTTTTTATGAGT
The DNA here is from genome assembly GCA_013399455.1 of Anthoscopus minutus. NCBI lineage: Eukaryota > Metazoa > Chordata > Aves > Passeriformes > Paridae > Anthoscopus > Anthoscopus minutus. The sequence continues at coordinate 427,895 of VWYI01004880.1, read as the reverse complement.
CACCAAGCATGCCATGAATTAGTAAACACTCTGAATCACTTTACTCCTGAACTAAACTGGAATTTAGAGATAGGAGTTTCACAGCCTGCTGCAAATCTCTGAGCACCAGAGAGCAGAGATAATGCAGCACAGCACATGGGCTATTAAATTCTCAGGAATGCTCTGATCCATATTCCTTCACACCAGCAAATGTTACCTGACAGCTACAAGACAGGCACTGCAGGACTGTAAAATACTGAGGAAAGACAGAGAAAGTTATTATTAAAAAAAGTTCTGCCCAGCAAGCCTTGGCTGAGTGCTAAGTCAAAAACAGAATAAAGAACATAATTAGGGGGATGGTGAAAACAACACATACTGGCTAAGAACCAACAGCTGTAAAAGGAAGACCTGCTCAAAAAGTTTCTGGAGTTCTCTGAGGGTAACAAGAAGCAAGTGATTAAGGAAGATTCAACCAATGCAGGACATTCAGTTTAGACTTCCCACTGGGATTCAGCTTGCACAAAGAAACCAAGGCACTGCAGTGGAGGGAGAGGAAAAGCCCTTGAATCAATGACAAGTGCCCAGCAGACAAGAACCAGAAGGCAGGAACAAATAGTGGTTTCACATGAGGGCTCCGTGCTAAACAGCTGCTGTTCAAACAACTCAAAATGACACTCAGACAATGTGACAGTGACAGAAAACTTGGTGCTGATGTGACAGCAGTAGTAAAGAATGCAGGCAGATCATGAAGGACTGCAGAACCTTGAGCCCTAGCTTTAAAAGGACAGATAAAAGTATTTTTAGAAAAAATAAAAAATTATGCACACAAAGAAAGAAATGTTTCTAACTTTACTGACTTACAACATGAGACTGGGCCTGGAACTGCTCAGTGGGCTCAAGAACACAATCTCAGGTGATAAGGTTTTTAATGACAGTACCACAATTGGTTCTGACAAGCATCCAAAGGCAAACTAAGTGTGAGTAACCTAGCAGACACTAAACAGAACACAAATACCCACCATGACCCTTATTCCTTCATTCCCATAAAGGCTACAGAAGATCTGGAAAGAAATAAAGAGAAAGGACAAGTACAATCACAAGTACAGAACAGCTGCATTTTAAGAAGCAATGAAGTAGGCCAAGAAGATGAGCAAGAATGGTTATGACAAAACTCTTCAAAATCCTGAGTGCTGTGCAATGAGTAAAGAGTGGATGATTTGTTTGCACAACACAAGAAGTGTGAGCCACCAAAGTTAGCAAGCATGTGAGTCAAAACAAGATAAAAGAGATGCCCTTCATACATGTAGCAGAATCCTGAAATTGCTCACTGTGGGACACTATGGACTGTTAAGAGTCACTGAGGCTCAAGGAGGAATTGGATTTACAGAACAGCCGTTCATGGAAACTTATGAAACACAAACATATCTGCTCTGGATTGGAAAGTCTGAGATATGAACTGCTAGAGGCTGAAGGAACATTTCCCCGTGCCATGAAAGCATCCTTCCAGATTTGCTCTTTTCCTTCCCTTGGGCATTCACTTTGACAGCTGTCACAGCTGGGTGAAGCTACAGCAATCCACAGTCTGATGCAGTTCAGGCATGCCTACAGAGCAAAAGACCTAAATCACTCCATTTGCTCTTTCCACAGACCCTGTGAATGAAACAAGCAGCTTCCCCTCCCCATCTTGGGGTGGCAGAAAAGCCCATGGCTTGCTAAAAATCTTGCTGTGGATGTGCACTCCACTCCCTCAAGCACAAGAGCAGCATGGAGATACTACAGATTTTATTTGGATCATTCGAGAACATTCTTACATGAGCAGAGTTTTCATGTCATTCTTTCCTTTTTTGCGTGCATTTGTCAAGAAAGGAACTGCCACAACAGGTAAAGGCAGAAATACTCCAAAAGGAAGGATGATCAGTACATGCTTTCCTCCTTTTTTAAAGCAAATAAGCATCACATGCTGCCATCTGCAGTTCAAGGAGCTCCTCAAAAAATCACATACCAAAGTGGAGGAAAGGAAAGCAAGTCAGGTGGAGTTTTTTTCTTCCCTTTTATCACCATTTCCCTGCTCTGATATATCACTCAGGCCAGATCCACCAAGGCAATTCACCACCTGAATGTCTGTGTTGTTCTGGTCTTTTATCTCCCCTCCTTTCATGTCTCCCTCTGCCACACGCTGCCCTCACAGCAGAGCTGGTGTAGCAGGCAGGAGCTGGGAGTGAGCAGTCAAGGCATGGATCTGGGAATGGGGCTCTAAGAGCCCTCCTGTGACCTCAGAGAAGTCCCTTCGTTGTCCTCATCTCTAGAGTGCTCAAGTTAAAAGGCAAAAGTATAAATGGCAGTAAAGGTTATGTGAGTACTCAGGACCAAGATGGATTCTTCCCTAACGTGCAACCAGGAGAGAGGAGAAAACATCACTCAGATAGAAGATAACACCAGACACCTCTCTGACATCTTCTTAAGGCATTAGGATTAGGGAATTTATACAGAAAGACCTTCACAAGGCTTCCAACTAATCCCCTTCTCCACAGATATTGCTCATAAAAGTATGTTCAGCAAGTAAAACCAAGCTGGGGATGAACCTCAGGGTTCAGCTCACTTAGAATTATACTCAAGCTGTGCTCTTCCACTGTGAGTCCTGACAAATATTTTCAGTGATTTATTTACAAGATGATATTCAAGTAAGGGCTATGCACTATTGGCAGGCTAAAATGGAAAGCAACTACAAACCAAGTCAAGCACAGACACAGGTACATTACTTGAAGCACTCTGACAAGAAACACCTGCATAGGTGGTGGCATTTTGGGAAACTGCTGCTTCAGAACAACATTTTCTGCTACATTTGTCAAACAAACAAAAATCTACTGTGGCTCCAGCCCTCTTTCCCATGCTATAAAAACTGAACAGCAGGTCCAGAAAAGAAATATTTCCTCCAGCTATCCAAATGCATATTGCAGTGGTACCTGGTGTGACTGTCGGGCTGTTGACCTCTGTGAAGAACAAGCAGCATCAAACTGTTAATCATGGTTTCATCAGCAAGGTTATGCCCAGAGCACTCACACAGCTTACTCTGACTGTCCACTGGCCAGTGACACGTTTAAGGGGCTGGATTTTACAGTAACTTTACACCAAAGCTTACAGTTAAGTGCTTTTCACTGTGGGAAGAAAAAGTTCTCACAGAACAAGAAACCAGGAACCAGTTGCAGAATTTTATAACCACTGACTGGCAGGCTGCAGTGGGATTCCTGAAGCCACCAAAGGTCAGTGTTTCCTTTCAAAAAATAAAGGATACAAGATCACTGGGGATTGGCTTCTCTTTTCCAGAAAGCTGTTTCTATGCACACAGTAACCCCACACCAAAGGAGTCTTCCCAGCCTTCCTCGGGGATCTGGCAACTGCTGCTCTCCTTGTTTTAACCAAGGTAATTAAGAGGTTGTACAAAAAGAGCAAAGAAAAGGAAAACTTGATCTGTGGACTAAGGCACTAGGCTTGGATTAGAAGAATCTGTTTCAATTCTCTATTGTGTAACAGGATCCTACACAAACCTGAGAAAGTTATTTAGTGCCTATGCCCAAAGCTTATTTCATTTGCATTAAATACACAAGAGACCAGAGCTGGGGCAGAGAAGAAAAGCAGTGAAATATTGATTGTGTTCACAGAAGACAACTCATTCACTTGCCAAGCAAAAGTAATTAGTGTCATTTGAAAAACAGTACAGCTCTCCAGCCTGAATTTCAGCTTTAATCACCAAGTTGTGACTAAAAAGGTTTCTCAGAAATCAGCTGAGCAGCTCTCAGCAGAACCACACATTGCTACCTCACAATTTACCAGTGGAGGCTGTGTCTGCTCTCTCAAGAGCCAGGAGCCTGCCACATGCACTTGGAAATTCTGTCCCCAAATGCTACAGGCAATTGGTATGGGAGCAGCCAGGATCCAATAAGGTTGCACATGTGCAGGACCAAATCCACAATGCTGTGGGAGACAGTCAATAAATAGACTTGCCATTCACAGCAGATTGTGGATAAGTGGAAAAATAAAAACAGCCAAATGAAAAATAGCAGTCCTGTGAGTAACAGGACTTCCTGCTGAGCTACCAGCAAAACTGTGCTGGTTTTGCTCTGCATTCCACAATGCTTAACCTTTCTTAATTCCATTTGCAGAGCCATCAGACTCACAGCTAATGAGGGGCTTGTTTAGGGTGTTGTGCTTTCAAGGGCAAAAGTGTATATTAAGTGGATTTGGTATGAGGAGACCTTGATTCTTCACAATGCAATTTTCATACAGTAAAAAGGCCCTAGATAGACATGTTTCAAGAGAAAAGATGGGGACTAGTGCTGTACTTGGAATAACATACATTTAAGAATTAAATACATTTAAGAAGTAAATAGTCTTCTGCTACTTTGAGAACCCAATCTGCATCCAGCTCCTCTCTGCAGCAGAGACCCTGTCCATAAAGATATTATTCACAGTCCCCCTAAAACAATCACACACAGTCTATTTCTTGTTTTGTCTAGAACTTCAATCCAGAACACTTCCTTTATGGTTCTCACCTTGCAGTTCCTGGCTCTGGCACAGGACTGGAAGGAACCAAAAGAAAACCAAATCTACCTCTGTCTTTGCAGATACTGAGAATGCATAACATCATCGCAGAGATTTACCTGCAGTACAATGTCACAGGGATGCAAGAGCCAGTGGAAACACCCCAGCTTCTAGGACAGAGCACACCAAAGAGTAGCAAACAGCAAAGAGTTCTTCACAGCACGTTTACTCCTCAGTAAACCTGACACCCAGCACCTTGGTGGCACAGGTGCTCAAAATGGAGCACTCACAACAGGGAGCAAGAAGCCAAAGGTGCCACAAAACCAGTGCCAGTCCTTCCCCAGGACAGATGGAAACTGCAGCCAGACAGAATGATGTTACCTATGGCATCAGACTCTGTCCACCTGCCCCCATGGATCTGCTTCAGAAGCACATACAGCAGCCTCCAAAAGTCCAGGCTCTGCAAAAGAGAAGGGTGGAAGGGGAGATCAGCAGGAAAAATATCTGCCATATTATTTAATCTTAATTAGGCAATTAAGCCCATATCTGAACATGGAACAGCACAGCTGCTGATCCAGCCAACACCATCTGATCAGGCAGGTTCAGCTATTACCTGCCTCATGAACACAGACTCTACAGAAAGGAACACCCAAAAAGAAAAGGGCTAAATTCTGGCTGTGCAGCAACACCCAGCACTTTTACTGTGAGACCCATGGGCAAAGGAGCATTCCAAAATCTGTTCTGATACAACCTCACGTGGTGGCACAGCTCACCCATAGTCAAGCAAGCACTTGAACACACTGGTAACATCTGACCACGACAGAAACTCACAGACCAGAGGCACCACGAATGAGCTGGAACTGGGAATCATTCCTTGGCTGCACCAGGACAGCATGCTGACAAACTCAGTGATTCTTGGGGCTGGAATTTCAGTCAACACTCGTAAAATCCTCAGAATAGCTAAGGGAGGTACCCTGTGTGCTAACTGGAAGCCTCGGAGGCAAAGCAGCAAGGCCCAAGCTGGGCTACGATAACCCCAGGTGACACTGAGGCGTCACTGCAGCCCAGGGTGAAATCCCTAAGTTACAACCAATGTAAAACACAGCCCTTCCAGAGCCATGGGTTTGCTGAGAGGTCCCCAACACGTGTCTGGGATCACATCGAGCTGGGACCACACTGAACAGGAGGGACCACACTGAGCAGGGACCACACTGAGCAAGGACCACACCGAGCAGAGACCACACCGAGCAGGGACCACACCGAGCAGGGACCGCTGGGCGCACCCCCCAGCCCCGCACACCGCGCCTGCCCAAGGCTCAGCGCTGCCATCCAGCCCCTGTGCCCGGCCCAGCCGCACTCGGGTGTCCCGCTGCCCGTGCCCGTGGCTGTCCGGGCGGAGCGGCCGGCGCTCACCGCCTGCGGCCGGTCAAACCTGGCGCGGCGCAGGGTGTCAGGGGAAGGCCGGGCACAGGGCGGCAGGGCCCGGCACAGCGCCCCGACGGCAGCGGGCAGCGCCGGGCCCGCTTCCCGGTGCTGCTCTCGCTGCCGCCCGCGCATGCCGCCGCTGCCGCCGCTGCCGGAGCGCCCTTCCGGCCCCCCGCCCGCGGCTGCGCCCCCTGCCCGAGGGGAGGGGGAACTGCGGCTGCGCCAGCCCCGCCTGCCGCCCTGCGCGTCCCTGGGATGTCCCCGCATGTCCATGGGATGTCCCTGCGCGTCCCTGGGATGTCCCTGCGATGTGCCTGTATGTCCATGGGATGTCCCTGCGCATCCCTGGGATGTTCCTGCATGTCCCTGCGCGTCCCTCGGATGTCCCTGCATGTCTGTGCATGTGCCTGCGCGTCCATGGGATGTCCCTGCATGTCCCTGCATCTCACTGGGATGTATCTGCATCTCCCTGCATCTCCCTGCGCGTCCCTGGGATGTCCCTGCATGTCCGTGCATGTCCCTGGGATGTCTCTGCATGTCCCTGCGTATCTCTGGATGTCCCTGCATCTGCCCTCATCTCCCGGACCACCGCTGCTCCCGACGCTCGCTCCGCGTGGCTCGGAGCACAGAACGCTCCTGGGCAGGGACCCAGCGACGAGCGGGACGCGCCACCCATGTCACCTCCCTGAGCCAGGGACTCGCGTCCTGCCCCGGCAGAAATCACCCGGGGAAGCCCTGCGAGCTTCCCCCTCGCTTCCTTGGGGACAGAGCTGTTGCAAAACCCAGTTCGGCTCTTGCAAAACCCAGCTCTGCTGTAGCCAGAACCGCTCCTGGGACGATGGGAGAGCAGGGTTTGGTAGCAGCAGGTCTGCGGATATTCCTGCCTGCCTCTTGCTTGCCAGCTCGGGTATATAACCCCCGAAATGAAGCAATCCCAGGGGTTAATCCCTGGGGGCCCGAGGGGGAGGAGAAACGGAGCTGCTGTTTGGGGGAAGCCTGAGCTCTGAGAGAAGCCCACCCGTGACCAGGATTTACAGAACCAAAACCTGGCACAGAGATGGATTCCTGCTGTGGGTTTGCTGAGGGAGCACGGCTGGTCTGTGCCAGGGACACAGGTCTGCTCTGCCAGCGCTGCGGGGATCCTGCCTGTGCCTGGACATGAGACCTGCTGGAAGCCCCCACTGATGGTTTCTTGGCCAGCACCCCAGTTCATAGCCCATTTAATGTGTTCACTGTGGATCAAGCATGATGCCTTTACTTTTTCTTCCCACCGGTATCTGAACAACATGAAACAACATGTGAAATTCCTTCCCACTATGGAGCAGGCTCTTGTAGCCAAATGCTGCTTGCAAAGAGGAGAGAAATCAGTGGTCCAAAGAGACCTCCAGCCAACGTGAACTGTGTTTGCACTCTTCCCTCTGTTTGCTCCTCTCCTGCCTCCCACCCCTGTGCTGCTGGGGAGCCTTTTCCAGTGCTGAGCGCTGCTTTAGAGCTCTCCCAGTCCTGTGGCTCCTGGCTCCTTCTCCAGCCAGCCCTGAAAGGACCCCTGGGTGTGAGTTATCCAGGCTTAAGGATTTTTAAAATATCTTCTCTAGCAGCTGTTGTCTCACATCCTCCTTTCCTAATGGTCTGGAAAGCATTTTCCTTATCCCTCATCCAGTTCTAGCAAAGCAATCTGTATCCACTTCTTCACTCTCCTTCCTAACACGCTTGGCATTTCCACATGGTTCCTTGCCTTTGGTTTCCATGAGCCCATAAAGTCCTCTTTTGTTGCCAAGAGCCTTATCAAACCAGGACAACCCTCTGCTGTCTTTGGCACCCTTCTTGGCTTCCCATGCCTTGCTGCTATCGGGCGCTGTCTGCTCCCTCCATGACACATCGCTTGTCTATTTTCCCGTCCCTGCTGCAGTCTCCAGGCAGGAGGACCTTCAGCTGCAGCCAATTTCCTGTGTTTTCTTGACCACTCCATAAACCCAGCTCAAAGCTATCCCTGTCCCCACACACATTCCTCTGTCTAGGCCTTTCCTCCCCAGGGCAGCTGCCGAGACAAGGGGTGTCCTGCACGGCACAGCGCACGCACACCGAGCGCTTCTGTCCATCACCCCTGGGCTCTGTCCCCCAGCCAACACCCCCAGGCCAGTGAACATCACCACTCAGCAGCTGGGATTCCCACCATCCCAGCACCCCCAGGCCACCTCTGCACCCCTCTGGCTGCCCTGCTGGCCCCCTGCTCGCTTGCCCCATGGCTGCCCCATGAGCGCAGCTGGCACAGGAGCGTGGGGCAGGGCTGGCAGGTGGCTGTGGTGAGCTGGAGGTCAGGCAGATCATGCCAGGCTCTCTGGTGTGGCACAGCCTGCAAGGGCCCCCTGCTCTGCTCTGCTCTGCTGGCTGCCCGGGCACTGCTCCCAGCCTGCGAGAAGCCGAGGGTTTCCTGCTGCAGAGATGGACCATGTGCTATGGACACGAGGGAGCTGACAGAGCCTGCTGCTCCAGGCCACCCTCACCCCAGAAATCCTGGCAGATAGAAACCAGCAGTGGCTGGCTGGCTTCAGCACACAAGCCTGATGTCATCGTGGAGGCTGGAAGCCTCCAGGACCCTCTGTGAAAGGAAGCAGGACAGAGCTGCCTTATCGGCTGCTCCCCTGGCCCCCAGGCAGATTCGGGGCGAGCACAGCACTGGGCACCACGGTGGGAAGGAAAAGTCTGGGCACATTCTAAGGGAGGAGATGCTTTAGCTGGGAGAGGCCAGTGGCCTTTGCCCTCTCTGGGTTCCTGGGCCCGCATGGTGCCGCCCGTTCTGGGCACCACGTGTCAGCTGCGGTCATTTCCATGCCGGGTGACTCAGTGGGGCCCAGGGTGCCTGTTGGCAGCAGTGCCATGGCAGCTTGCCACCAGCCACGGCCCTGCTGCGTGTGCAGGGCTGCCAGAGATGCCCTGTCCCATTGCCTCATGCCAATTGTGTGCGATAGCAGCCGTCCCTGCCCGCTCCGACAGCTGCGAGGCTTCCTGATGTCACCTCAGCCCCACTCTGCCAAGGGGAAGGTGTGAACGCTCCTGCTGCACAAACAACTCTTTTGCTGTTTTGGGCTTTTTTTCTTAATGCTTTTATCCCCATGAAGGCGTGGGTGGGAGCCAGCCTGTCTCCTGGCCGGGCCCCCAGGCCAGGCACCAGTGCTTCCCACGCTCCACCGCCAGCCCGGGTGGCTGGAGTGCCACACTGCTGTCCTTGCCCTCTCCCTGCCCTGTCCTTCCTGCAGTGTGCTATCTGATGAGCAGAGCAGAGCTCAGCCTCCCTCCCTGCCTGCTCCAGGGAGGCCTTGGTGGCCAGAGTGTTTCACACCCTGAGCAGGTCGGGCAGGCTGCACCACTTCCCACTGCCAGCATTTCCAGCTCCTTCCCGTGCCCCCCTGGCCCTTTTACACACACCTGCTCCTCCCTCACGGGGACATCAGGCTGGGCAGAGTGGGGAGGGGCATGACCTGGCAGCATGGCCATGATGCTGGCAGAAAGTAGCCAAGCAAGCACAGGGCTGTGGACACGGATTGCCTGCACACATGGGCTGCAGCAATGCTGCCATGACTGCACAAACGCTCTCGTGCAGGTTTTCCTGGACAGGCAGTCAGCAGCAGCCCTGTGTGTGGGCTGCAGCACCAAAATTCAAGGTCAGCTCCCAGCAGTTGGATGCTTTAGAAAGGTGTTGGTGTTTCAGGCTCTCTGATGCAGGGCGTTCAGTATGGTTAGTGAATTGGGAAGGATTAGAAAAGAGATCTGAGGTCTCAGCAACTCTCTTCTCAGGAGTTTCACCCTTTTTACTTTAATAGCCAAATTCCTCTGCACAGAGGGAAACTCCCTCTGACCTCCTCCTCCAGGGCCTTTAACACAAGGCTCACCAAGACAGAGGCTTCTTCAGTGGGAGGTCCTTGCACCTTTCCCTCTTGGAAACTCTCCCTGTTTCATTGAAAATAGCACAAGAGGTGTGAAACTAAAATTCAGCTCTAGGTGCCTTATGTCAAATTTGTGTTTGGGCAAGCCACCCAGGACCTGGCAAACACCCCCAGGGCTTTCTGCATGCAGCTGCTCTCCAGCACTGCATCACCAGCAGCAGGAAGGACTGAGAGTGGAGCAGCCTGCGCCCTCCTCTCCTTGCTCCCTAGCTCGTGGTCTCACTCACTTCTCATTACGTCCCTGGCTGTCATACCCAGATCCCTCAGCCTCCAGTACCTTCAGTTTTTGCTGGAGGTATTGTTGCCCACAAGGAGCAAGGTTTGACCTCCCTTTTCCGCCTCTGCAGAGCTGTTTCCGTTGCTGATTTGGGGGTTCCCCAAACCACTTAGCAGAGCTGGGCGGGAAGTCCCATCTGCCCACGCCATCTGGCAGAGCTGCTGCTGCCTGACATCAGCTGCAGAGTCCCTCTTAGCACACTGTCTGCATAAAAAGGCAGATTCCTAAGGCTTTAGGAGATGGGCAGACGCTCTTTTTGACCTAAAAGATACCAGAGCTCTTTGAGGTTAACACAGATCAGCCTTAAAAATCCCCGAAGCGGTGGCACATTGGATAGCACCTAGCTGCAGCCTGGCCTCATGGCCACGAGCTCTGCACAGCAAAGAGCAGGAACCCCTGCAGCACAGCCCCTGTGCCACTCTCCCCCAGCCAGAGGCTGCACACACCAGACACACAAAACCACCTTGAGGGAAGTGGTAGAAGCGTAACACCAATGTCCCCATCAACGCTGGCAGGAGAGGGTGAGTGGTGTCCCAGCAAGGCAGCGGTGACCCGGGCACCCAGCACGTGTCAGTCCAGATGTGGCCTGAAGGCTGCAGCCACACTGCCAGGACACAGCCCTGCCCAGGGCTGAGCCTGCTGCCCTGCCTAAGCATGACCCCGAGGAGAGCCCTGCTGGAGGGATTCCAGCCTGAGCTGTCTCCCTTGCCAGCTGCAGGCACAGGGGAACATCTGTCCCCCGCTCCACATTAAGGTCTGCTAGTCTGTGCAGGGTCAGAGGAGCCTCACTGCCCACTCCTGCCTGCACTGTGCCCCCACAGCCCCCCAGCCCCCTTTCTGCCCCCCTCTCCTTTTCTCTTCTGTACAGAAAGCCACAAAGCCAGGACGGGGAGCAGCAGCAGTTAAGTTTCTAAACCCATCCTGTTTTCTGTCTTTGCCAAAATCTCTTCTGCTTCCCTACCCAGGGCGTTGTGGCTCGCCCACACCCAGCTGCCAGAGGAACTGTGATGTTGTTTGTTTTTTTGTCACAGTGATGAAGTGTTTATAGCAACTATCACTCCACAGCCCACTGGCTGATCTCAGCCCAGGCTTGGGAAATAACGGCAGAGGAAGCACAGCCCCTTTCTTCAGGGTCACCAACACTGGCCTTTCAGGTCACCAAGCAGGGAAGCTTTGTGCTGGGCATTACCATGCTGTAAATCACCCAAGAATTTTGCTGTCCCAGACGGGCAGAAAGCTGGGATTTGCCCTGAGCATGTTGCTCTCCCTACTGCACTAGCAGCACAGCCAGGGAGCAGAGGGACTGTCCCTGCCTGTCCCAAGCTCCCATCAAGGCTCAGAACCAGAAGTATCAGAGGTGAGAGGCACTGGAAACCACACTGCTGCTGCCTGTCTGTGCAGTCACACCCCAGGCCACAGAGATTTACTGCTCAAATGGAGAAAAGATTGTGTCTGCTGACAGCCCACCTCCCTGGCACACTGAGCCTCACCCAGCATCCAGGGGAGGCCTGGCTCGGGCGGGGATTTCCTATCCAAATGAGATACAGCTGTTTCTGCTTCCTCTCCAAAGACCACAGCAAGTCTCAAAAAGAATTAATTTATCATATATTTTCTTTGACCAAGGCTCCTTGCAGATGTGACCTATGCCTGAACTGCCCAACCTCACAGCATCAAGGCTGGATCAGGCAGAGAGCGTGGCTTGGACAAGCACAGCTCTTGGAGAGGAATATCCCAGCAGAAAGCCTGGGGCTAAAAGCCATCTCAGTGGGAGCTCTTACTGCAGGGCAAGCAGAAAATCAGGACTCTAAGAAGGTACTGATTTTGGCAATCAGTACCAAGGGGCTTGTCCCCAGCCCGTGCTTGAGGGACCCCTGTTTTTAACACACACGAATATTCCCCTCTGCAGCACAGAGTGGGGCTCCTGCAGGACCAGGCTTAGCTGCAGCTGCACAGGCCTGGCACAGCTCAGTTCCTACATCCCTGCATGCACCCAGGGCAGGGAGAGATGTCCCCAGCCACCACAAGTACACTGCAAATCCATGGCCAGGTACTGAAACAAAAGGGAGCCCTGGGCAGCACGCAGCAAGGAGCAGCACACAGCAGAACTCTGCCTGCTGCCCCAGATGCAGCCACTGCCAGTGAAAAGGGTTGGCATCTGAAGGGCTGGATCACCCCAGCCTCCCCCTGTGCAGCCCCTGCTTTCTCATACCTCTCACTGGTTCATTCCTCATCCCTGCTGGCTGGCCCCTTGCACTCGGAATAAGCAGCTCCTGAAATCTTAGTTCCCTGCTGGGAGGGACCCTGAGCCCAGCCTGAGCCCAGGGTCCTTTTCCCAGCTGGACACACTTATGCAAATCCTGAGGCTCGTGTTTGCCATTACTTTAAATGCCTGAGGGAAAACACAGTCTCAGTGGCACGGTGGAGGCTGCTGAGATTATGCCGCCAGTTTGCTTAGAGGCTCAGCTGGCAGGGCAGAGGCACGTCCCAGTGCCCCAGGGGCAGGCTGGCACAGGGGGACGGCTGTGGATGGCCAGGAGCCACGGGTCCGTGGGTGCTGCTGGCAAAGGCAGCAGCGGGAGCAGGAGTCCCTATGAGCCCCGGCTGCCTGGGAAGCCTGGTGACAGCCGAGCAGCAGCAGCCAGTGCTTGCCTTTGACACAGACGCCCGTGTTTGTTGCGCTGCCGGGGTGGGAGGTGAGGCAGCGCCTTGCAGGTTTTAATTGGAAGTTTGTAGATGCTTATCAGACCGGGCTGCTTCTGACACCAAGGATTTTGACACTAGACATGTGTCTCTGACCCCTGAGGGTTTTGGCTGAGTGCCAGGAAGTGACAGTAAAATGCAGAGCAGCCTCTAAGGAAATGTATGTGTGAGCTGTAGACAAAAATATCCCAGTGGGTGATGAGATATCTCTGAGTATGTAAATGGAGTCATTCAGGTTAGGGAAAGACATAGTTAAGAAACCATTTTAGAAACATTCCTCAAGATGACATCTTTGGCATCTGTTTTTCCAACAGGGCAAAGATATTGGGATGCGAAAGAGGAAACTTCTTGTGAGCCAGCTCTTGCTTTCCAACACCACAGCTCTGCTGTCCCTGCCCAGGGAGGCTGGCAGTAACCTCCCGCTCCCCTTCACCTTTTCATGTGGCTGCTCAGATCCAAAGCAGCAGATGCCAGGTTGTCCTGATGTGACAGTCGATCCCCTCCCAGAGCAAGACACCTCTGAGCCCCAGCTGAGGGCACGTGGGGTCATCACAGTGTGGGGCTCAGCCCAAAGGCCACAGGGGCACCAAGCAAGCGGCAAGCGCTTCACAGGCGAGTCCCGTGGGCCTCCCATTACAGAGAGCACAGCTGCTACAGCAGGGAAGCATCTTTTCATTTATTAAAGACTGAGAATACAGCTGTGGGCCCAGCCACGAGAGCTGGGTGCCCGAAGCAGAGCTAGGTTTTGGCTGGAAGGGTGCGGTCTCTTCTCCAGGCAGCCTTCAGCAATATCAGCCAAACTTCCTAGCCAGCAGAGCAAGCCAACGTCCCCAGCCTGGCAGCACTCCATCTGGAGCAGAGCCTCCCTCCACACCAGCCCAGCCTTGGTTACTTATTGCTTTGAACATGCTAGTCTAGTGCAGGGTGAGTAAGAACAAAAATGCATGTCTGCATTGCGGTGTGTTTGTGCTGCCTTCGGGTTGTGCTGGGAGCCCTGGACATCAGACCTGGAGAGGGATGGAAGAGAGGAGGGGATGAAGTCAGGCTGGGCTGGCAGCAGAGATATCCCAGGGACAGCAGTGCTCCAGGACAGATCCTGCCTTTGCCAACGGGCCACAAAGCGACAGCCTTTGGCATCTGCTGCCGGAGCCCAGCGGGTGCTGACGGTCAGCTGGGGAGAGAGGAGCAGCTGGCACCCAGCTCCTGAGCCCTGGTGGAAGGGCTGGGAGTCACAGCCAGCCCAGAGGGATGCTCTGGCAGGCCTGGCTTCCCCACTGGACCGAGGGAGGCCATCCCCAGCTGGCCCATGGAGCCAGAGACAGGAGGGGAGCTCCAAGGGAAGGACCAACCTGAGGTTTATTTGAACGTGTGGCTCTCAGCTCCTCCCCGGCCGAACCCTGGAAAAGATGGAGCAGGGTCAGCACTGCCATGGGATGGGGAGCACACCCAGGGCTGGAGCCCCGAGCTCCTGAGCCCCTTCCACGACCCCACCACCAGCACCCACCTTTGGGCCCAAACAAGGCAGCATAGCAGGGGTGGTTGCAGTAGGGTTTGCCATCGTGCTGTGGGGAGAGAGAAAGGGCATCAGCCTCACCTCTGCTTGTCCCAGGGGTGACAGGGACCTCCTGAGCAGCCAACCTCACCTCTGCATGGCCTCCAGACGTCAGGGTCTTGTTACACTTCTCGCATCTCAAGCAGGGCCGGTGCCAGTCCTTCCCCAGAGAAGTCACCTTCTCGGCTGCCATGGAAAAGAGGTGGGTTAGTCCAGGTACTGAATAGTTTTGACACATTTGACACATTGGTTGCCTTGCCATCAACCCTAGGGAGGCATTTTTGGGCATTTTCTCAAGTCTGTTTGTCCAGGACAGAGGGCACTGTGTTCAAGCCCAAGTGTTGGCCGTGCACACACAATGCCACGCACATCCAGGAGCCCTGGTGCCACGCCCAGGGTGAGCACAGCTACATCCGTGAGGATGGACTGACTTCTACCCCATCTTCCAAAGACCTAAGGACCTCCCTCCTTCCAACATCAGCCTGCAAGGGGGTTCATTTCTCCCCAGTGAGCTGGACCCAAGAAATCACTAGAGTTGGCAAGGGTGAAAGGGGATGCTGGCAAGGAGCAGGGAGGCAAAGCCATGGCCACACCGTGCCAACACAAACCAGTCCCCTCCAGCCACAGCTCGGGCTCTGCTGGCACGATGGCAAACCAGAGCAGAGCTGGAGCCTGGCAGGGCTTCAGGCAGCCATGGGAGGGACAACATCCTGGAGCCAGGACAGAGGGAAGGGGGAGCACAGGGCGCCTTTCAGCTGGAGCACGGCAGGGGAGAAGGGTATTTTCTGCAGGCATGTGTGCTCTTCATATTGGCACCGAGCTCCTGGGAATTTATTGAGTGATTAAACAGAGCTGTCCACAGGAATGGCATCAAAGGTCTCAACACTGTCCCCGTGGGACCAAGCCAGTGTGGGTAGTGCATGCCCTGGGGGGCCCTGGGCAGCCTGAAGCACATCTTTGCAGTCCAAATATGCCCACAATAGCCTGTGCAAGGAGCAAGCTGGAGGCTGCAGAGGTGGGACTGGCGGCAGTGCCCAAATGCCACATTCCCCAGTGGCACAAAGGGCCTCCCGTGCCCACAGCCTGGCAGGAGCAGCAGTGTCCTCCCCCTGTGCCCCTAGGAGCATGAGCCTGGCCCGAGGCAGGACCCTGCTACCACAGGGTTTCTGGAAGGAGCACAGCCTCTCCACCTCTTGCACCAACTCTCGGGCAGGAGCTCTGCCAGTGCCCTGGCACGAGGGCAGAATTCCTGCAAACCCTGTCCCTAGGCCTGTCCCCACCACCTCCTCCCCACCCCTGCTCTCCCCACACGATTTAGCCCAGAGCAGCCTGAGGCACGCCCAAGCAGAATGCCAGGCTCAGAAAAACCTCAGGGTGCCCCAGAGCCAGGCTTGCTCTGCCTCCTCTGCCAGCGCTCTGAATAAGCTGCAGGCACAGAAACCAGGCACCAAGCTCAGTCCTCCAACAGCTTTTGAACCCTCCTCAGCCTCCACATCGACAGAGCCATTTCATAATGAGAGTGCAGGCATGATAAGTGCAAGGTCAAACACCTCCTTGGTCAAACAGTGCCATTCCAGCTCCTGCGGGGCCGCACCTGCAGGCACAGCTCACCCCTCTGAGAGTCCAGCTCACCCCGAGTGGGACTGCCACAGGCACACAGGGAGTGATACACACTGCCACAGGCACACAGGGAGTGACACACACTGCCACAGGCACACAGGGAGAGGCACACACTGCCACAGGCACACAGGGAGCGGCACACACTGCCACAGGCACACAGGGAGCGGCACACACTGCCACAGGCACACAGGGAGCGGCACACACTGCCACAGACACACAGGGAGCAGCACACACTGCCACAGGCACACAGGGAATGGCACACACTGCCACCAGCAGTGCCACAGGCACACAGGGAGTGACACACACTGCCACAGGCACACAGGGAGCAGCACACACTGCCACAGGCACACAGGGAGTGGCACACACTGCCACAGGCACACAGGGAGTGGCACACACTGCCACCAGCACTGCCACAGGCACACAGGGAGTGGCACACACTGCCACAGGCACACAGGGAGCAGCACACACTGCCACAGGCACACAGGGAATGACACACACTGCCACAGGCACACAGGGAGCAGCACACACTGCCACAGGCACACAGGGAGTGGCACACACTGCCACAGGCACACAGGGAATGGCACACACTGCCACCAGCAGTGCCACAGGCAAACAGGGAGTGGCACACACTGCCACCAGCAGTGCTGGCTCCTGGTACCAAGCCACGCAGGTAGATGGGGCACACCAGTGCCCTGAGTGGCAGGAGGGAGCTGCAAACTGCACTGTGCCAAAACCCCCATCCCAAAGCCTGGCTGCAGTGAGCTCAAGGCAAAGCAACGTTCCCCAGTCACAGGAGCCACAGCCCCAGCAGCCCATGCCTGCCCCAGCACAGCTCCCCATGGCTGACAGGCACAGAGAGCAGCTCCCGTGTTTGAGCCTCCAGCTCCTTGCCTGAGCACAAAGAGTTGGGGCACAGGCACAAGCAGAGCAGAAATAAAGCAGAGAAAGAAATCAGTGATGGCACCTGGATTCCAGATCCCCCACCTCGAGTAAATTAGGAATCAGGGAGTGTCTCTAAGTGTCTCTGCTCCCAGCAAAGCCCCTCGAGTTCAGCTGTGCCAGGCAAGTGCAGAGGTCTGGCAGAAGAACCTGCCTGTTCCAAAGGCTGATAGCGAAGTGAGAAGCTCAAACCTCACAAACACCCTCAGAAACCAGCAGGTTCATCAGAAGGGGCAGGAGCTTTGGGGCCCTGGTTTGGAGGGAAGGCATCTGTGGGAAGCCCAGCAGCCCAACGAGGCTCACACCTTCCCTGCAAGAGCAGCTTAGAAATAACACCCCGGAGGTGTCATCCTGCTGTGCTAAACCACACAGAACAGCGTGTGCGCTGTGCTAAACCACACACAACAACCTCTGGGTGACCCACTGACCCAGGCACTTGCCCGAGGGCAGGATTTGCCATTGGGAAGGTGCTTGTTTCACCTGCTCAGGCTTTCAGAGCCGCGAGTTTCACCAGCTGAGCCTTTGGGCTCCAGACTGGCTCAGGGCTGCGGGCTGTGCTGGGAAGGAAGTGGGGCTGGGCTCCCGAGCTGCTCTGGAAGCACCGAGCGCAGCCCTCGCCCTGCAGCCCGGCGGCTCCTCGGGGCTGGGTCTGTAGGATCACCCACCGGGACACCGCGGGCACCCACAGCGCGGGGCTGAGCAGCTGGAACACCCCAGGAATTTGCAGAGATGGGGTGCCCAGAGGACCCACAGCCCGGCATCGGTTCTCTACAGGTGCCCCGCGGTGGGGGCGGCCGGGGAGGCGCAGGAAGCCCTTACCGAAGTAGACCTCCTTCTGGCAGCGGGGACACTTGGGCATTCTGTCGGCTCGGCTGGGCTCGGCGCTGCGCTCGCACGGGCTCTGGGATGCTCCACGCCGGCCCCGCCGAAGTCACTGCCCGCCCGCCCCGCCCAGATGTGCGCTCCGCCCCGCCCAGATGTGCACCCCGCCCGCAGCTGGAGGAGCTCGCCCGGGGCACGGCTCCCGAGACGGGGTCCTGCGCCCCTTCCAGCCCCGCTCCTCCCGCACCCCCTGCAATTCCTGCCCCTGCGCCCTTTGCAGCCCGCAGCCCCGCGCCCAGCCCTGTCCCCTCTGCAGCCCGGCCCCTGCCACGCCTGTGCCGTGCTCTGGCCCCGCTCGCAGAGGGAGCTGTGATTGGCATCTGTCAATTAACCTCACTCCCACATAAAGGTTCACGGGGTGCTGCCCGCCTGGGCTCAACCCTCCGAGCACAGGTATGCTTTTCTCCCCTCCCCAGGCAGTGTAAAAGTCGACCGTCAGGCAGGATCCCCTGCCCGTGGGGAATTTTGGGACGCGGGATGAAGCAGGCGGGACTTTCAGGACTCTAACCCCCCTGTTGCAGGACATTGGGAATGGCGTGGGTGCGGCACATGGCTCCGTTCGCATCGGAGAGCCAGCCCATCTGTGTCACTGACTTTGTCATTTTATTAGGAGGGAGGACTTCTTGTTCCTTTGTGCTTGGCTGTGAAGGAAATGAAAAGCCTGTCCAAAGGTCTGTTTTGTATGAAACAATCCTCCCCAGGGCACGTTGCTGCGCTGGAAAGGTCATGAGGGCTTGTGAAAGCCAGCGCCAGGACGCCGAGTGACTGCGTCCCGAAATGCGAGGCATCCCTCGCCGACACAAACAGGGCCCTGCTGACACCGGATCCCACCCGTGGGTGCAGGAGGAGAGGCGGCAAGCCGTGCCCAGAGGCGGATTCATGTTCAGCCAGGACTGCTTTGGGACCCAGCCTAGCTCCAGCAGCCTCCCTTCCCAGCACAATCCCCCTGCTGATGCTTCCTGCTGCTGCCAGTGGTCCGGGTCCTTCACCCCACATCCTGCTCCAAGGGCAGCGCTGGGCTCAGCAGGGTGGGCAGCACCCACACGGGCTGGATGTCACCGGGAGCAGCTCCTGGCTGAGGCATGAGTCATGCTGAGATGCTGAGACAGCGTCTTACAGTACGGGAGGGGAGGCAGACATGTCCTGCAAGGGCCTCCACCCTGCCTCCTCCCCATTCTTCCTGCCCTGAGGCACCAGCACATGCAGGCACCCATATTTCAGCTGCATCACCTCCCCCTGTGTGCCCATCACATCCCCCTGTGCCCATCACATCCCTGTGTGCCCATCACATCTCCCTGTGCCCATCACATCTCCCTGTGCCCATCACATCCCTCTGTGCCCATCACATCTCCTTGTGCCCTTCACATCCCCCTGTGCCCATCACATCTCCCTGTGCCCATCACATCTCCCTGTGCCCATCACATCCCCCTGTGCCCATCACATCCCCCTGTACCCATCACATTTCCCTGTGCCCATCAGGGTTACCCAGGCCAGGACCCCCCCTCCCACACCGCAAGGGGTGCAGCTGGCACCCTAATGAAATGCAGGGGACAATGTCCTCTCCCCACCCTGATGGCCCTGCTTCCCCTCCTACACGGTGCCAGGCTGCTTTGGGGCCACTGACTGGCTGGCACAGCTGCACTCCCTTTTAAGGCAGGTTTTGTGCCGGCCAGCGGCTGAAAACTGCCCTTCTGCAAGTCTCCTCCAGCTGGCCAGCCCTGCAGCCAGTCCCCATGGGCCACTGGGGCCAGCTCCTTCTGTGGCATACCTGCTCCCAGCCCAGCTGGGGCGGCAGGTGCCACTGCACAGGGAGTGACCCGGCTGCAGCAGAGTCCCGTCCTCTCCGTGTGCCCAGGGGCTTCCTGCAGATCGTTCTGTTCACTCAGGAGAGCAGGCACAGCACCAGGGCCACTCTCACAAGGTAGGCACCACCGAGCCACGTGGTGCTCTCTGCCTGCATGGGGCTGTGTGCCTGCTGGCCCTCGTGGCTCCTGGGTTGTCCTGGCTGGCCCTGCTGGCTCGCCAGAACGCACGGACCTGGGGCTCTGCCCAGCCTGCTTCACGAGGACTGAGCCAAAGCGTGGTGGTGGTGTGCCCTGCAAACCTGCACGAGTCACAGCAAGCCAGTCTCAGGGGGAAGGCTGCTGTGGGACACAGCCCTGGATCCTGCACACCGTGGGAGCCGTGCCTGCACCCTGCTGGTGGCTGGGACCCCGCTCGTGTTCCCCGGTCAGCAGGCGGGGACAGGCACAGGCTGGGGCAGTGCAGCAAAGCCATCTGGCAGAGGGCCCCAGCAGGGAGGGAGGAAGGGCTGCAGGTGCTCCTGGAGCACGGCAGCATCTCGGGAGCCCACGGGACACAGCCTCTTGCCCGTTTTACAGGGAGTGAGTCCATAAACACTTGGGATGCCGGTGTGCAGGACCCATCAGCGCTCTGCCATGGAGCAAAACACTGAGACTCCTCTGTGCTGCAGGGGGCTGGCTGGAAACACTGCAGCAGGCTGACATTTGGGGCCACTGCTCCTTCTGCCATGCAAGGTCTCCCCCAGGACATCCAGGACAGGCTCCCCCAAGCTGCAACGGTGTGGGAGCCTCCTTGGAGTGGCAGTGAGCAGCAGCCAGCTCACCCCCCTTCATTGGGGGGCTGCCCATGCATGCCCACACATACAGACACGGTCACCCAGTGGGCAGCTCCAGTGCTAGGCAGAGACAGAATGGGGGAGCAGCAGGAGAAGGGCCCGGGTGGTATTTTCAGCAAACCCAGGTCCCACCCAAAGCATCATATCAAATCAAGGTTCATAGCCTGACAGGGAAACAACCCAGCCAAAGCAGCCTCTTCAGCAAACCACAGTTTAATCTTATCTGCAGACCTTGTTCCAGCTAATTTAACCATTAGACTGAGCATGCCTCAGCTGTCAATGCCCTCTGATAGGAATCTGTGGGTGAGGCTCTATCCTGAAGCATCAGGCGCCAGCATTCCCCAATGGCATGGCAACAGCCCTGGGAAAGCCTGGGCTGGCTCATTTGTTTGTTTGGGTGGTGTTGTTATGGCCAGGGCTATCCCCTCCCTTGGCAAGAGCCAGCACCCTGCCTCCACCTGTGTCGTATTTTGTGCAAGGTCTCTCCAGTCCCCAAGAGTTTCTTGGGCTCCTGGGGCAGAGTTGCGAGTCAAGAGCTCCTGGGTGTGCCAGAGTTGCCTGCCCAAGCATCTCCCTCAAGCATCTTGGCCACTGGTGACTACTGCAGTAACAATTGGAAAAGCCACTGGCATCTTTGCAGGCAGGGTGGTGACATAAGCCGATTTGGGTTTGTTTTGCTAACACAGCAAGAAAAGACCAGCTATTTCCATGTAGCAGAGCAGCCCATCTGTCCAGGCAGCAGCTCCGGGCTCCCCCTCCTGCCCCACCTTGCTGGAGTTGGGTAGGGGCTTCCAGAGCTTTCACAGCCCCCCAGCACCCTTGCACAGAGGGAAGGGGATGCTCCAGTGAGGGTGTGACCCAGCAACCCCCCAGTCCAGCACTGCCCCAGCACTCTCACAACTGCGAGTCCTGCAAAATCTCCCTCCCTGGCTGTGTTTCAGCCCACACTTGTGCAAGTCAAAGGCTCTCTCAGACCAGGCTGTTTGTCGTAGAACATGCACCACACAACCCAGCATGAAGCTCTAATTTGACAAGAAAATTATAGGCTGGCTGGAAACAAGCCTGGCAGGAGCTGGGGGGAGTTGCCAGGCGGGTGATCCCATCGAAAGGCCAGCGGAGCTGCTCCGTGTGCCCTGCAATGGGGACTGGCCGGCTCTCCCCCCACTCCCCTTCCATCACCTCCGGATCTGCACGTGGCTAATCCCATTACCAGACAGACAGGAAAACAACGGCACCAAGGCAGCTGTCAGGGCAAATTACCCCCGAAGGAAAACCTCTGGGGTACATCTCCATAAACCTGACAGGCCAGGAGCAATTGTGAGCAAGACAGCAGCAGGAGAGGCCTTCCAGGAGTGGGGGGCTTGGGGAAGGGGGCTTGCTTGGGAAGGGACACTCTGAGGGTTTATGGCACAGCACGATGCCACCAGTGCTAGAAAGCCCCAGAAGGTTTGAGCCTGTGAAATCCGTGCTCGGTGCCCTTGGGGATACAGGGCAGAACCCTCCTGCCATGGGCACGGGCACTCCCATGGCTGCTGCCAGCTGAAACTACAAACACTTCCCAGCCAGTTCAGGCAGCTGGCTGCCTCCATAGCCCCTTGTCAGGTGATGCCTTGGGCTTTTGGGTTTTCTATTCTGCATTGCTGCGTGGCTTTTGTTCAGGGTTACTGAGATCCTTTCACAGGGTGAAGAAGACACAACAATCCTACTCTGGTCGGGACTCAAGGACATTTTTCCCAAACTTCAGGCTCAAAGTGAAAACAAGAAGAGGGCAGGCAAGTGGGACTCCTGTATGCAAATGGACCCAAACATATAAAATGTGAGATCTCAGGACTGCCCCTCCTGCTCCCTTTGCCTCCGTTTTGGAGCCATACAGACAGAACCCTGATTGTAGCACTGGTGCTGTCCAGGTGTGGCCTTTGAAAGCCTCAGTAAATATCCTTTATTCTCCTCAACTCTGTCTAGCCTCTGTTCTGGCTCTTCCAGGCATCACAGGTGAGCTCTCACGCTCAGAGGCAGGGGTGGGCTCTCACCAGGGGGTTAATACCACACTGCACGAGCAGTGACAGCCAGGAACCCCGAGCCAGCTCCCAGCACGGACAGAGCGCGCGTGGGGACACAGGCTGCCACTTCCATCCCTGGGACAAAAGGGTGTGGCAGCCCTTGCCCGCCTTTCCAACCCCGCTGAGATGTGGAAAATCTCCTCCAGTTTCACCCAGGCTCCCCCAGCCTCCCTGAGCACAGTCTGGCCAAAGTCTCCGCTGCCATCTGCTCTTTTCTGCAAGCTTTCCATTAGCAGCAGCCCAAGGAAACCTCCTGGCTAGATCCTGCTGGGGGAGGATTTGGTACATTTTCCTGGCGTGGCCTGGCTGTTTCTATTGTGGCTATCAAATGGAGCCAGGATTGTCAAGGAAGCAAAGTCTGCTGCTTTGGAAAGCTCCCCAGTGTCCAGGAGGCGTTGCCTCTGCCTGACAGGGAGGTGCACATGGGTGCCGGGGCTGGCAGGGACTGTGGACACTACTCAGGGGCTACTCGCAGGGGATCTGTGCCAGCGATCACCTCACCAGCCTCCCTGGCAGCACCACTTGCCCTGGCCTGGGTCCAGGCTGTTGACACCACACCTTTTATTCCTGGTTAAAAATTTACTGGTGAGGCAAAGGGGTGCAGAAGGGTTTGCTCTGTCTGTGAACACACTGCTCAGCGTGGTCATGCCATGGCAGTGGAGTAGGAAGGTGAAAAGGATGTGAATACTGTGCTCTGACATCCCCAGGCACGACAGAGGGCCAGGGCAGAGCAGGAGAGGAGGAGAAGTCACAGGTTTGCACAGCCATCAGCAGCCTGCACACCTCCATCAGCAGCTATTCCTCCCCCAGCAGTCTGCCCCAGGGCACTCCAGGAGCCCTCTGAGCTCCCCGGGATGGTTCCCTGCTGCCCACCCTACCTGAAATCCTGAAGGCTGATGCAGAGCTCCACCTGCATCCTGGGCTGTTCCCTCGTGGATGCCCCCAGGCAGCACCACCCTCACCAGTGCCACAGCCTGCACCAGCAGCTCTCCCTGCATGACCCTCCAGGGCACTGCACTGGCAGGGGGATTTACAGCCCAAATCCTCCTCCTCTGCTTGGTTTTGTGCCATTCCTTCTCCTTCAACCCTACCTGCTCTCCTACACCCTTTCCAGTATTTACACCCAGTTCTTTAACCTCCCACTGGAGCCAAGCCAAAGCTCAGGCAGGCCAGGAAGAGCCCCTGGCTCCAGGGAGTAGCTGAGCCAGCCCTTGGCCCTTGTGGAAACAAGCTGTGCTTACTGGGTCGCTTTTAATAGCCCATCTTAAATCACATCTTCCAACACTTCATCCCTTTTGGCTCCTGTTTACTGACTTCCCAGCAAATGCTTTCAATCTGTCTGGCTTCCCTGCCTGGCTGTGTGCTCTGGCCCCCAGCATCCCAGAGCCATCCTGTCCTGCCCTCTCCCTGCTCTTCAGCCCCCCTCCACACCGTGATGGTTGCATCTCCCCTCCCTGCACGGGCTGGCTCAGATGTGCCCAGGGCTGCCCTCCTCATTCCTACCCCACCAACTCCTATCCTGGTGTTTCCCATGTGGGCAGCGTGCTGTGCCTCTCTAGGAGCAGCTCTCCATCCCTTTTCTGGCTCATGAAGGATGGCACAAGTTGTGCAGCCTCATTTCTGGTGGCACAGGTGCCCTCAACCTTGTGTTGAGAAGTGAGGTGACAATCCTGCTCCTCCTGCAGCCTGGGGACACCCAGGCTGGCAGCCATCACCCAGAACAGCTGCCCAGCTGCCCAGTTCTCTGCTGAGCTCCGCTGGCTCCCAGGAAACCTGGAATGGCCAGGACAAATTCACAGGTCTTGGGGGATTTCCAAGAAAAGCTGCATCCACTTTGTTCTCTATTTTCATCTGTGCCCTGGAGAGCATGTCTGTAATCACCAGGGCCCTCTGACTTTTTTATCCCACTAGCAAGTCCAAGCTGAAAAAAAGAAATAAAATATTTGACATCCCTGAGGGGAAGGATGTTTTCCAAGCCTCAAGTAAAGGAGCACTTTCAGCTCACACAGGCCTCCCAAAAATAAATACAAAAATGCACCAAGGGTTAGAGGCCAGAGCTGCCTTCCCTGCTTGAGCAAAGTGCCACTCTGCTGTGTCTGTGCCCTGGTCCCCACACTGACCCATGAGCACAGGGACAGCCCCAGCCCCTCAACACACACAGATAATCCCATGTAGGACCTCAAAGCTCTCCTACAGCCTTCAGGTTCCTGCTCCTGACACCCACCCTGTGGGTACCTGCTCTACCTGGGGGACACTTTGTGTCACGAGAGGTGCCCAGTCCCTCCACCTTCCTGAGGGTGGGGGACATTGCCCTCCCAGAGCAGCCAGGTTGTGCCCCCTGGACACAGCAGGACACTGGGGTATTCGCAGGCTTCCCAGCAGTCCCTCGTGCAGAAGAGCTGAATTTTGTCTATTTTTAATTTCATTGCATTCCTTCAGCAAAACCCTCATGGGGAAAAGAAAATGCAAGGATAAAACAAAAAAAAGAAAGAAAGAAAAAGAAAGAAGGGAAAAAAAAGAAAGAAAAAGAAAGAAAAAAAAAAAAAGAAAAATAAAATAAAGAGAAAGGAATTGAGGGGAAAGCTTGCCCATGGTGGGATCCTGCTGGCGTTGCTGAGCCGGGCTGGTGCACAGTATGGGGCCAGGCAGGTGCTGGGGAGCAAAATCAGCCTGTGCAGGCCCTCAGGGAAGCTCCCTGCTGCAGGGGGTTGCCACAGGCCAGCAGAGAGGCCGGCACATTAAGCTCGTTAATTAATGATGGGAAATAAGAGTTGCAAGGGGAGATGGATTCGTGCCAGGGGCGGTGCTGGCAGCAATGCAGGGATGAGCGGCGGGAACCCCTCGGCACCGCGGCTGCTGCACGGGGCAAACTCGGCAAGGTTCGGGTCCAGCTGTGGCCAGGGGAGGGGCTGCCAGAGCGACACCGCAGCCCTGTCCCCAAAGCATCAGCGGGGTCACGTCTCCATGGAAACCCCACCAAAACACGAACACGACGAACACCCAGGAGCTGCGCTGCCGAGTCCTCTGTGCCTGGGAAAAGGCTTCGTGCCGCTGGGATTGCTGCCAGCAGGGAAAAACCACTGCTCTGCCGGCTGCCTGAGCAGGGAATGCCGCTGCATTCCCCTAACGCTGTGCCTGTCCTGCAGCTGTGCCTGCTGCATCTCCCAGCTGTGCCCGGCACGGCTGGGGCAGGCAGGCAGCCCCTTCTGCCCGGCTGCGGGGCTGCTCCAGCCGGGAGCGCCGGTGCCCGGTCCCCAGCGCGGCTCCCCAGGAGAGGACGGAAGGGACAGCCCCAGCAGCAGTTCCCAGAGCCGCTGTTTGGCTTGGCGGCCAGAGCCCCGTGCTCCCAGCGGGAAGAGCTGCATGTCTAAAAGCAGGGCTGGGATCTGCCTGGGGACAGGCTGCCCCAGGGGCTGGCCGATGCCCCCACACTGCATTCCTGCCCTGTTGCTGCCAGGCTGAGCTTTCCCCATGGCAGCCCCACGCAGGAGCTGAGCGGCCTAGGCTGGGGGAACGATGGCACCTGCTCTTTAACCTCTCTCCACCGGCTCCCCACTCCCCAAAGCTCAGAAGGTCCCATCCCACCCCACCCCATCCCACCCGCAGGGCCAGCAGAGCTTCCTGCAAGGCTGTTGTGCTTACAGAGCTCCTCAGGAGGAGCTGGGGCTCAGCTGGAACTGCCCAGGAGGAGCCAGCTGGGATCACACCACGGCAGCAGGGTCCCACCTTGCCTGGGAGCCGAGGGATGCTGAGTGCTGTGCACGGCTTCCCCCACCTGTACCGGAGCCGAGCTGCACAACACGTCTCTCAAAACCTTTATTGTCAGCAAATAACAAAAGCCAGCCCTGCAGCAGCGCAGGGAGCCTGGAGAGAGCGGGGTTCTGGCACCCGGGGCTTGCTGCCCCAGGGCTCCCCTGCCCCAGCCCTCTCCCCACTCTGCTGGGCAGCGGCAGGGCTGGGCGTGCACGGCGGGACGGGTGAGGTGGGGCACGTGTCATTCTCCAAAGCGAGGAGCACATTTACAACTGCTTATAAATAAACAACAACAATGAGAAACCTCCAGCTCTGGGAAGCAGGGGGAGGTCCTGCTGCCCAGGCCACCAGCCCAATGCGCTCTGTCCTCCTAAGGCAGGGAGGGGAGAGCCCCCTCCAGCAGGGCTGCAGCTGCCAGGGGCCCCTGCACAGGCTGTGCCTCCAGGGGGATCAGGCTGGGGGTCACCAACCTAAACCAGCCCACAGGGCAGGCTGGGGCAGGGACTCAAAGAGAGGGTTGTAGGGAGGTGCCAGACCTAACAGTGTGCAGGGCCAGCTGTGGGACACAGGGACAGCCAGGGCATGGAGCCTGGGATGAGCCAGGAGAAGGGCAGTGCTGCCAGGTGTCATACATCTCCATCAGCTGGTGAGGAAAAGGGCTGGGCACACCTCACCCCAGCCCCAAGCACTGAGGGGCAGCATGGAGCAACCTCCTGGAGTGCCACCACCTTCCCCCAACTGCAGCCTTTTGGGTGCCAGCTGCCATCCCCTGCACACAGGGACACCCCCACACCTGCCCTGCTGCCTCCCACCCTGTGGGGCTGGTGGGAGGCCTGGGGAGGGCAGAGCGCATTGGGAACCACCAGTGACACCTTCTACCTTTGCTTGAAAACACTGAAGCTTATATTAGAGACTATGATAATAACCCAGGGGCAGGGCCACCCTGCCCAGGGCAGGACAGCAGAGAGGGCACAGCTCCATGGCCAGCCTGGTGAGGGCTGCTCGGGCTGGGAGCAGCAGGTTGGTGCAGGAGGGCCCAGAGCGTGTGGGGACGCTGCCTAGGGCTGGTTCTTGGCCTCGGGGTCTTTGTCGTAGATGTAGCTTCCCACACCTCCGGTGTTGACACCTGCATGGGGCAAGAGGCAGGAGGGTGAGGACAGGGGAGGGCAGGTGGCCTGCTCCAGGGAGATGTCCCCTCTGCATGGTGGCACAAGCACTGAGAGCAGCAGCTTGTGCCCTGCTCACACTGTGTGCCCCAGGCACTCACCCTTTGGCCCAAAGAGGATCCCGTAGCAGGGCTTGTGGCAGTACGGCTGTCCGTCGTGCTGGGAGAGAAAAACCTGTCACCTACCCCAGGGCCAGGGAAAACCCTGTCCCCAGGACACATCCACCTCTCTTGCTCATCCCCTGCAGATGCCCCAAGAGCCCCAGCACTGCCCCAGGCTGCTCCTCCCAGCCCTGCCCTCCCGCAGTGGGTGTCATCAGCATGGCCTGGGACACCTCAGCCCTGCCCCACTGCCCCCCCAGGTGTGCAGGCCAGAGTTCTGGGGCTGGCACCCCCTTACCTCAGCGTGGCCCCCCGGGGTCAGTGTCTTGCTGCAGCGCTCACAGCGTAGGCAAGGACGGTGCCAGTCCTTCCCCAGAGAAGTCACCTTCTCAGCTGGAGTGGGACAAGGAGGGAGGGTCACACCAGCCCCCTGCAACACGCTGAGGGGGAGCATTCCCCATGGGGATAGCACAACGTCCCACGAGAGCCCTCAGGATCAGCCACCCACATCCCTCCCACCCCTGTGGTGCCTCGCAGGTGACACAGGATGGATGAGGACAGCTATTACCACATGGGAGGTGACAGCAGGGAGCACAATGCAGATAAAGCCCTGCACCCAAGAGGACCCTACCCTGAAGGCCCCTCAGGCACATCCCACTCTGACCCAAACCCTGCTCCCAGCCTCTCTGCATGCTCCCACGTTCCTGCACAGAGCCCAGCCCCATGGGGCCATCCCACCCTATGGGGCCATCCCACCCTGTGGGGCCATCCTACCCTGTGGGGCCATCCCACCCTGTGGGGCCATCCCACCCTCTGGGGCCATCCCACCCTGTGGGGCCATCCTACCCTGTGGGGCCATGCTGTCCTATGGGCCCATGTCACCCCGTGGGGCCATCCCACCCCGAGGCAGGCACACCCTGCGTGCTCACCACCTTACCAAAGTAGACCCTCTTGCCACAGCGTGGGCACATGTTGGGCTCCCCGGTGAAGGTGGTGACACTGGAGGCTGGAAGAAAAGAGGACATGTGCCTGGGAAGTGTGGTGACACCTCAGCCAGGACACAGCGGCGTGGAGTGGACCCCACACACAGAGCCTGTAGCCCACAGCATCCCCAGATGTGTTGGCTCTGTGCTGGCTGCCCAGCATGGCAGAGGGCCAGGCTGTCCTGCCCTGCCCCTCACCTTTGCTGGGTCCCTTGGGAGGTGCAGCGTTCACCTTCCTCTCCTCCACCTTCACCGGGTGCTCGATGGGTCCCGGAGCCGTCTGCCCCTCGATCTGCGGCTTGTCGTAGATGTAGGACCCGGCCCCGCCGATGTTCACCCCTGCAGAGGGCACAGAGAGGTGGCCTGGGAGCCCTCGGGGCCTCCATCGTCCCCCCAGCCCCCTGTCCCACCTCTCCCAGCCCTGCTGAGCCAGGGGCCACTGCTGCACTCAGCCCTGGCATGCTCTCTCCTGACCCAGGCTTTCTCCAGCCACATCTGGGATAGGAGACTAACTCCACCTTCTGTCTGAATGGGAATTTGTTTTCTTAAGTATTTAAAAAAAAAAAAAAAAAAAAAGAAAAAAGAAAAAAAGAAAAAACGAAAAACCAGCTGTCAGAACAGATTCTGTCCTCCTTCCTTCCCTCAAGGAGCTCTTCCCTCCCTCTGCACAAGCAGCCAGCAGGCCTGGGACTGCAATTTGTTGGCTTGATGCTGAGCCCATGCTAGCCTGGCTTCTGGGCTGCAGCTGAGGCAGCAGCGGGGACGAGGGGAGCTCACCCCGCAGCCCCGCAGGCAGGGGTACAGGGACGTACCTTTGGGGCCGAAGAGTGTGGCGTAGCAGGGCTTGTGGCAGAAGGGTTTCCCATCGTGCTGGGGAGAGAGGGCAGAATTAGGGCGCTGAGCGGTTCCCTGGGGAGCACCTTCACCTCTGCTCTTCAGAGAGCACCATGGCCATGCCTACACCCTACAACGCACCCACTTGTGGGGCTGCAGCACCAGCCTGGCCCGGCCGGAGCACCCGGGGCTTTCTGCTGCACCCACCGCTCTTGCTTGTGCACAGGACGTGCCCTGGGGCTGCAGCTCAGCCGCGGTGGCAATGGCCCGGCAAGACAGAGCCTCAGCCTCAGCATCCTGGGCACAGCCAGGCTGCCCGCGGCGCTCGCTGTGAACGCTGAGCTCCCCTTTCCTTGGCCCGAGATCAGAGCGCTGGCCCCACCATCATCTGGGCCGATTATCACAGGAAGCCATGAGGCAGGTGATAAGCCCCAGCTCCCCATGGCGGCTTCTCTTGGGCCAGCTGGCCCGAGAGAAAAGAAAGAGCGATTGTGGCTGGAGCAGGGGGCCAGCACACACTGCCCTGGGCAGAAAACCCCCGGGGATGGGGTGGGAGCCTATGCTCAGGCAGGATCCCAACTCCTGGAAATGGGGTGGGAGCTGGTGCTCAGGCAGGATCCCTAACCCTGGAAATGGGGTGGGAGCTGGTGCTCAGGCAGGATCCCTAACCCTGGAAATGGGGTGGGAGCTGGTGCTCAGGCAGGATCCCTAACACTGGAAATGGGGTGGGAGCTGGTGCTCAGGCAGGATCCCTAACCCTGGAAACGGGGTGGGAGCTGGTGCTCAGGCAGGATCCCTAACCCTGGAGATGGGGTAGGAGTGGATGGTCAGGCAAGATCCCACTCCCTCACCTGCTCAGCCCCACTCAGCATCTCAGCCCTGCTCCTGCCCCGTGCTCCTGCCCTCACCCCTCTGCTGCCAGCCCAGCTGGGCAGAGGAGCCATGCCCGAGGGCCGGGACAGGGGAGGTGAGGCTGGGCAGCGAGGCTGCAAGGCAGAAATATGAGTGTGCTCACAGCGTTACCATGCCAGAGGGGAGGGTAAACACTGAACTGTTTTCACCTTTCCAACCTAGCCTCCTCAAAAGGAGGGAGAAAAAGCAGGGAAGGGCCAAATCTGACTCAGTGGGGCTTGGCTGCCATCCCCTATGGGAACAGAACCCAACCTTATATGGAGAAGCAGCAAACCTTCTGGGTTGAAGCCGGCCTGGAGCACAGATCCACCTCGCTGGCAGGACAGCTTCCCCAGGGGCTGGGGGCCACCAGCACGGCTGTCCCTGCTGCTCCCCAGCCCTGCTGCCGGCTAGAGCCGAGCTAAGGAGCTGGTGACACTGTGGAATGGCAGGTGCTCTGCAAACCCAGGGCACCGGGTGTCACGCAGGGACACTGCACAGCAAAAATACAACCCAGGCTCCTTAAGCCTGAGCAGCTGCAAGCACCAGCGCGGCGCCTGCACGCTCCCAAGTGCTGGGGAGTGGCGGTGGCATCACTCTCCAGCTCAAGCTCCAGGGCGCAGGGAGCAGCGGTGCCGAGCTCTCGTTGCCCTGGCAACCCCGGCATTCCCCATTCCTGGTGTTTTTGGCCGCGGGTCGGTGCAGGCTCGCAGCACACACACCTCTCCAAAGCCTGCGCTGTGCCCAAACAAGTCTGCCCAGTGCATGGAGCTCCAATTGCTCGCTGGGGCGTGCCAAGCCCCACGGCAGCTGCCTGCGAGCCCGCGGTGACAGAGCAGGGACACCACACGTGGTGCCAGCACCGCTCTGTGGCTGTGCACAAGAGCACCCTGAGTTGCAGCAGCAGCGTTTGAAGCCACAGCGTGTTCTCCTGGACTTGCACGCCTCCACACTTCATCAGATATCTGCCCCAGCCCCGTTCTTGGGATTCCCATCCCAGCGGGGCCCCTGCGGCTCCCATCCTGCCCGCCCTGGCAGCCCTTACCTCAGCGTGCCCGCCCGGGGTCAGGGTCTTGTTGCAGCGCTCACACTTCAGGCAGAACTTGTGCCAGTCCTTGCCCAGGGAAGACACCTTCTCGGCTGCAGGGGACACGAGAGAGGGGTGAGCCCAGTGGCCCAGCGGGAACCCGGCTGTGGGAACCGCGGGGGCTGCACCCGAGAGGGGCTGCGCTCGCCCCAGAAGGGCTGCCCACCCTGAGCACGCTGCAGGAAACAGGAGCCACTTTGCTGCAGCCCCCTGCAGCCCTGTGGCTGGGGACGTGGGCACAAACCCCCCGGTCTCTGACCCCTCACAGCGCTGCACCCGCTGTAAGGAAGGGGATTAACCTTGCCCCAGCTGCCATCCCGCAGCCGCGCTTTCCCACGCGCCCGTCCAGCAACAGTAGCATTTTCTTTCCTGCTCCCCGTGGCTATTTTTACCCGCCACGTTACCGGGAATGACTTCACTCCCATTCAAATATTTGGCGTTTCCATGCCCACCCCGCCCGTGCAGTCACACTCCCCCCACGCACAGCCCCTCCCGGGGAGCCTCAGCCGCAGCTCCAGAGATGCTCCCAGGAGCAGGGCACGGCATACGGCCTCCAGTGTCACCCAGGATGGACATTTGGCCCTGGAAAACAGCTGTCCCCCTCGCCCCCAGCCCGGGGATGGGCACGACGTGCGGACGGGTGCGCAGCCACAAACCTGCAGAGCAGCTCCGCCCGCACCGAGAACGGTGCCAAAGCATCAGTGGGCACATTCAGGGAAGGCAAATGCTTTGAGACTGGTTGTATGAATACAAACACAATCCTTCCGTCTGGCCCTGAGCTGCAGGTCTCCAGGAGCACCCTGGGAGGCAGCACAGGCTGCCAGTGCTCCTCTTGCATCCCCAGCCTTGTGCCATCCCTTCTCCCTCCCAGCTCCTGGGCGGCCGGGGGCTGCCTGGTGCCCCCCATGGATTGCTGCCGGCCCTCCCTCTGCCCTGCACATGTGCAGAGACAGCTGGAAAACAGTGCGAGCCCGTGAAAACCGCCGTAAAACTAAATCAGGAGAGCCAAATAAAATATTTAACAAGCAAATAAAAGCGCAACCGGAGCCGGCCCCGCTCCGTGAGAAGACCTCCTCCGCGATGTCGGGTTTCCCCCCGAGGACCTCGGCAAGTGTCACCTGTTTGCATCCAGTCAAGATGGGGGTCAAGATCTCCCCAAAGGGCAGGTCCTGGCTCCTAGAGCCACCCTCCTCCCAAGGCAAACAGCTGCATCGGGGCATGCCAGGAGGCCAAGATAAGCCGAAACAATGGCATCACCACCCAAAAATTCAATCCCCGTGCAAAGCAGGATGGCCGGTGGTGGGAGGGGCGGCGTGAGGGCAGAGGCAGAGGCAGAGCCGTGGCAGCAGGGTGCACACGAGGCCTCTGAGAGTGTCCCCAAGCACAGTGGGAGATGGGCTTTGGGGACTGGCATCATTTGGAAGGAACTCCAAAGCCAGCTCCTGCTGGTGACTGCTGAACCAAACCCGGGCAGGAGCAGACAGCAGGGCCCCACCACAGCCAGGAGCCTGGGCCAGAGCTCCCCTCCTTTTCCTCTGCAGCCCTCATCTGTCTCTGGGAGCAGAGAGCCAGACACAGGGTGAACAGTCCCCAAAAGCAAGAGGAATACGGAGGTCCCGGCACCCCACTGCCCTCCCCGCAGGACCGGGCTCCTCCCGGGGTGACCAGGGAGGGAAACGGAGCGTGATGGGCTGAAAGCCGAGCCAGGGAGCTCGGGGCCAAAGAAGAGCTGGGTTTTGTCACAGTGGATGCACACACAGCCAGGCTGGGCTGTGCTGCAGCCGCCTCACCCCGAGCTCCCCCCGCTGCCCAAGCCAGCGCCGTCACGGCCACGGGTACAAAGCAAGGAGGAAGCTCCCGGCGGATGTTTTCCAGAGGCCATGGCAATTACAGCTAGCCACAGCCCCCAGCAGCTCCTTCCTGCTCCCGCCATACAAAATGCTCCCCCAGTGACCCCACACACAATAATATTTCAGCAGATGGAAATCCTTGCTCCTCCCTGACGGATGCAGCCAATGCATCCCTGGGCCAGCAGAGCGACAGGGATCTCAGTGGCATCCGTGGCAGGGCATGGGGCAGGAGGGAGGAGGCGGTCCGGAGCACCCGGAGCACCGGGCCAGCCCGGGAACCTCGGGGGCTGCCCTCACCTCCAGATGGAAATGCCGCCCAGAGGCTGCTCCGACATCCTCTGGCTGCAAACAAGGATTCCCGGGGGATGCGTCCGGCACCGGCACAGCCGGGACGGCTTTCCAGAAGGCATTGTTTGCAGCGAACAGAGGAAGCAGCTTGGAGCCACCCCAACCCATTTCCAGGGCAGCAGCCTGCGGCCACAGCATCCCATAGATCACTGCGGAGGGAAGGGACCAGCGCCCAGATTTCCTGTCACTCGGCCACAGCTGCTCCGCTATTGCATCAGCTCCAGAGGAAAAGGCTGTGGCCACATCCTCACCCCGGCAGTCCCCGGGGTCCCCAGCACCGGCGCTGCGGGAGCAGCCCGGGGCTGGGCAGTGCGGGGCTGTGTCCAGCTGTGCGCAGGCAGCAGGGGATGGCACAGGTCACTGGCGTCACTGCCCCCGCCTCTGCCACCAGCGGCCGTGTCCCGCATCGCACCGAGCGCACACACATCCCGTCCTGGCCCCCAGATCCCCGCTACGCGCTCAGCCCTGGAGCCAGCCGAATTTAAACCTGCACCCCCTGGAAGGGCAGGGTTGAGGCTGCCCGAGTGCAGGAATTTGGCCTCTGCCACGTGTGTGTGAGTCAGGGGTTTGCCAGCCCCGTGTGGGTGGGCACGGGGTGCCCTGGATGATAACCCTCTCCCCCGGGGAAGCAGCCCCGAGGAGAGGCGGAGGCACAGCCTGGCTGCAGGACGCAGCTGTGGGGAGGATTTGCTCTGTGCAGGGGATGCAGCTCACGCTGCCGAGGGACACCAGAGGCCAGGAGCAGGCAAACAGCCGGGGTGGCTGTCAAGGCAGCCTGATCTCATGGCTCCAGAGCAGCCCCACCCCAGAGACAAGGTGGCTCAGCCCTTAATTACCCGCAGCGCTCAGACAAAGCGGCTGGCACGGGCCAGAGGTGGGCGCATCTTCTCAGGGTGGGAAGAGAGCGTCCCTCCTCCCAGTTTCTGTGCCGCCGGCCGCGCCGAGCCAGCCCCAGGCCCTCGCACAGGTATTGCCACAGCCTGACGTCAGTGCTGCTCCCAGGCGGAGGCTTATTCAGCAAAAGGAGTCGTAGCTGCGTCTCTGCAAAGGGCTGGGCTCTGCCCCATCCATCCTACCACAGCCCTAGGAGGGCAGGGGAAGGGCTGGTAAAGCCCAGTCTGGCAGCAGGGATGCCAAATCCCCACAGGGATCCGGCTACAGGCATCCCTGGCAGAGAGGGATGCTGTCAGACTGACTGTAGGTGCGCTTCAAAGCAGTTACAGACACAAAGGAGTGAAGAAAGAAAAGTGCAAGGAGAGGAGTCTGGTAAACGGCTGGAAACAAAGCCAAGAGCCATGAGCCAGCAGCCTCATCCCTTCCCCAGTTCCTTGCCCAGTGGCCAGGAGATGGAAAAGGTGGAAGGCCAGGTTGAGGATTTCCTGCCCTTGCCATGCTGGGCCACATCCCAGCCACGCTGCCCTGTTCCACCTTCCTGTGCCCCTCAGCCCATCCCCACCTGCCCTCCTCAGGCCCAGCAGCTCCTCTCCCCCATCCCACAGCGCTGCTGACAGCTACACCGCACCCTGATTTGTGGCCAAACATATATATTTAGCTTCCCTGCAGCAAGGCAAGGCAGCCCTCCAGCTTGCTGGGCTCCCTCCAAGCGTGCAACAAAGCCAGCTCAGTGCGGCCTTGCCGCGCAGCGCGGCTGGGGGGAGCAGGGAATATCCCGGGGGGGCTCCTGCCTCTAGCCAAGGGGAGAGACAAGGCCTTCCCTGGAATCCGAGCCACTGGGGCTGAGGGCAGGTTGTTTGATTTCCAGCCACAGCCCTGATGCACAGCGCTGCCCCGTGCACCCTGCTGCTCCCTGCCTCACCTTCCCTGGCCTGGAGCTCCGATCTCCTGCTCTGCTTTGCAGGGCCAGGGCAGCCTCCAGCAAATCCCTCGCCGTTTTCCATGGGGCTTCATCAAGGAGCATCCCAGTGGGATGCAGCTGAGGCTGGGCAGCTCGGCTGTGCCTGTGGCTGTTTCCAGCTGGGCACACAAGGAATCAGCTGCTTTCCATCTGCACAGCAGGCAGGGCCCCCAGGGCACGGG
>VWYI01004880.1:307466-387770 GCA_013399455.1 Anthoscopus minutus | reverse complement strand
GGCCGGGCTCGGTACGGCTCGGCACGGCCCGCCTCGAGCCCAGCGCAGCAGGTGCCCGGCCCCGGCGGTGGAGAGAGCGGCCCCTGCCCTGTCCCACATCCCCAAAGACCAAAGCCGGGCACGGGTGCTCCCGACTTCCCCAGCCTGGGAAAAAACCTCCGTAAATAAACAGGTTGTAGTTGAGCGATGCCGCTTGTGGGGTTTTTACCGGCCCCAAAGGCACCGGCCTGGAGCCTGCCCGGCTGGGTCCGGCCATCAGCCGCCCCCGGGACAAGAGTGGGAGGCGGCGGTCCCAGCCACAGAGCGGCTCGGGCATCTCCCATCCCCCGCAGCCCGTCCCCGCTCGCTGCCCGGCTCCAGCGCCGGCATCCCCCGGCTCCATTCCGCTCCGTTGCCATGGAAACTCCCATCTCGGGAACCCCTCCGGCTGCAAGGGGATGCTCAGGGAGCCGTGAAGCCGCGGCGAGGATACTCGAGGAGCCGCGATGCCACAGAGAGGCCGGGGAGCCCCTCCGTGTCCAGCTCGTGTCCCGCGGTGGGAGCAGGGCAGGGGGCGACAGGGCCGGCGACAGGGGCAGAGCCCGTGGCTGGGAGCTGCGCCCCGGCACTGCCGTGTTGGTAAACAGGACATCTGCCTCTCCACAAGCGCAGCCTTGCATTATTCATCAGCGCCAGCCCGGCTCTGCTCCGCCGCCATTGTCACAGAGTTCCCCCCTCCGCCGGCAGCTGCTGCGGCTGCCGAGCGCCCGCCCGGCCGCCGGGAAGGGACCCTGGGGCTCCGGGATGCGGCCAGAGCGTGGGGCCGGCGATGCCCGCGGCGGATTTCTCCATGGCCCGCGCCCCGCTGGGTCGGAAGGCCCAGGCATCCCTGTCACTCCTCGGCCAGCTGCTGTCACAACAATGCGCGGCTTTGTGGCCGGGGGTCCCTGCGCGGGGCAGGTGGCAGCGGTGCCTCCGGGGCGCCCCGGCCTCGCACGGCCCCCGGGAGGGCTCGGCCCTGCGTGTCCCACCCTGGAGCCAGCGGGGCCCAGCCCAGGCCTGCAGCCACCGGGGCAGGGCAGGGGCTGGGGATTTGTGGAGGTTTTGATTTCTGGAAGAGCGGCTGGCAGCTCCGGCACGGTCCCAGAGCACTGCCGCGGGTCCCTCTGTGGTAGCCCGTGTGTCTGCAGCCCTAAAGCAGCCCGTGGCAGCCGGCAGGAGCCAGCACAGCATCCCCGTGCCTGCAGCAGCTCCCGTCTCATGTGCTGAGGGGACATCCTGGAAAGGGTCTCCTGTCGAAATCCTCCACATTCTGAGGCAGCCTGGGCTGGTGCTCCAGCCCTGGGGGCTGAGGGGTGCACGAGAAAGGAGGAAGAAGGCTGCATTCACCCCACAGCCTGCTCGGGGAAGCCACAGGAGAAAGCCTGGGCTCTGCCACGCTGCAGAACCAGCGCCCAGAAGGTGCTGGCCAAGGGCTCTTCACACACCGAGGCTGGGAGGAATTAAGACAAATCACCTAAAGGTGTGAATCCCTGCCTGCAAATGCGCTAAATCCCAAGCGGATATGCTGCTTCAGGAGCAAAGTGGCTTTAGCTGCTCGTGTCTTAATCTTCCCCGATTTAGGCTCGGCGTGCTCCTGCACGGAGGGCAGGGATGTCCTGGCGCCTCGGGGACAGGTGACTCCAGGCTGAGCAAGCAGGGATGGCCGAGCTGCTGTGGGGACAGCACGGCCAGTGCCAGGCAGGGGACAGCCTGCTGCCGAGGGGACACAGGGTGTGGGCAGGGTGGACTCGAGGGACACCCCTGAGCTCTCCCCAGACAGCACACTGATAATTTTCACCAAAGGATGCGCTTTCCATCCGAAACTTGAGGGCCCCAGCCCTGCCCAAGGGCTGAGCTGGAGTTTCCCAGGCAGCGGGTGACAAAGCTGCCTTTCAGCGCCCGGGGAGGTCTCTGGCATGGGCCATGTCCCCTGCAGCAGCGCCGGGGGTGTCCCAGCCGAGGGGGCCATGTCCCCAGCCCTGGCACCCCCGGCGGGAGGTGACCCATTTTCCCCGATGGCGCCGGGATTTCCTGAGCTGCTGAGGGCAGCACCTGGCCCTGGGGCGCTGCCGCTGGCTCCGCGCTGGCCGTGCCCGCAGTTCCCTGCCCCGCGGCTGTGAGGGGCTGCCCTCCGAGGGGCTTTGAGCCTCGGGGCTGCTGCGTAGCCTTTTCGGCTGGAGCTGAGGCTGAAGGGAGCCCATCCTAAAGCCGGTGCTTGCAGCCCTTGGCCGGGCAGCAGCGGCTCCCCAGGGCCTAGCGGGGGCTGCAGGCACCGGGGCTGTTCTGCCGCGCTAGCCCTGGACAAGGGATTGCCTCCAGCGGGAGCCCACAAAAGGTGCGAGGCTGGGAGCTTTGCCTGGGGCAGGTCAACCAGAGAGCTCTGCACAGAGATTAAGGGAAAGTGAGGAATAAATCAGGAGTAACTCCCTCCAGGCTGTCTCTCCTTTGGCTCACCTCTTTCCCCCTCCCTGCACCGAGTCTTTTTCTTCATTCAGCTACAAATACCACAAAAACTCCTGGACCCAGACAGAGCTGCTCCTAAGGGGGGCTGGGGCTGGAAAGCCTTCCTCTGCTCTCGTGTTTTCTGGCACATAGGATCCCTTGGATTTGTTACAGGGCAAGACTAGGCTGGGGGGGTGAAAATCTAAAAGAGGTTATGGGAAAAGCCCCTGCTGCTGGCTTGAAGTGCCCGAAGCTCAGCGATCCCTGCGTGGCCGCAGAGCCTTGGGTGGAGCACCGTGTGCAGCCACACGCCCCGGGCCCTCTGTCCCTCGTGGCAAGGTCACCCCAGGGTGACACGCTGCAGCTTTGTCCTCACCCTGAAACTCCTGCGCGCCAGACACCGCCCGCAGCCAGGGGCTGTTGCTTCAGAATGGCCACTGCCCACGGCAAGGAACAGCCACTGCCCACGGGCCACCCCAGCTACAGCCAGATCCTTGCATTAGGCAGGAGTTCCACGGAAAAAGTGGTTGGGCTGGGAGCAGCTCCCTGTGCTGGGATGCAACAGAAAGAGCCTTTCACAAAACCTGGCGAAACACTTTATGTCTTATTTCATTTCTTCTCCACGGTCCTCCTGGCCGTGTGACGCCCGGGTGTGCTGCAGGGCGGGCAGGGCAGCGCCCTGCCTGCCGCAGGGGAAATCTGTCCCCCAGCACAAGCGGCTGGGGCCACAGACAGACAGACAGACAGGGGACAAACACGCCGGGTACCCAGCCCTGCTGCCCTCCCTCCTGCTCGGGAAGGGAGCACGGAGGCTTAGGAAGGATTAGCGAGAGATGGAGGAGCAGAGGGCGGGCAGGGGCTGGGGCTCGTCAGGCAGCACATGCCGCTGGCCGGGGCTCCAAGCCCCTCTTGTCGCCGCTCTCCTCCGAAAGGCATCCGAGCCCCGCCGCTATCGGGCAGGGCCGATAGTGCTGTCACGCCGCCGATAAACATGTTTACTGATATCCCCCTTGTCCTTGCCCTCCGGAACGGTGTCCCCGTTGTCCCTGCCACCGCTTCCCGAGGCTGCCGGCCCGGGGGATGCCGGCAGGCTGCACGCAAGTGCCGGGCATGCAGAAGCCCCTGGGGCGGGCAGGATGCAGGCGCGGGACCGCAGCGCCTGGAAAGCAGCGCTCCAACCAAAACAAGGCAGGAAAGCACCCGCAGAGACGGGAGCACAGCGCTCAAACCCACGGCAGAGCCACGGTGGGGCTGCACAGGGTGGCCGGGTTGGGGGCAGCTGGCACCGGTGGTGCTACCCCAGGCTTTCCAGGGAAAGAAAGGGTGTCCCAAGGAACGGGCTGTGCTCAGGCTTCAGTGGCAAAGTGCAGCTCAGAACTGTTGGTCATTAAGCCCTCCCAGTGCCCCCGGACACGCTGTGGGCAGAGGTCGGGCTGGCCATGGTGCAATGAGGCTCTGAGGGCTGGCACAGCAGTGTGCACAGTGGCTGCCCTGCTTTCATGTGTCTGCATCCTACGTGCACACGGCCTCCAGGACACTCTCAGTGAGCCCCTGGGGTAGGGAAGGGGCTGGGCACACACAATCCAGCAGCTCCTGAGTGCTGCCACGTCCCCAGGGCCCCCTCTTCTTCAGCACCACCCAACCACTGGGATGCACTTGGCCTTGGCTCCCACCAGACATTATGGGCATCTTCCTGGGATGCAGGGAAACCCAGCTTGGCTCCTCAGCCACACGCTCCACACGTTCACCTCCCTCCTGTCCTGCCTGGGGGCAGCCAAAGCACAGGCAGGGGGAACAAACTCGCTCCTGCTCAGATGGAAAATCTCTGAACGAGCACAATTTGGCTGAAACCCTCCGGCCAGAACCTGTAAATCTGCTCCCTGTGACGCTGCCAGCATCCCATGGAGCACTGGATCCAGGTGGAGAGTCCCCTTGCAGGAGGGAAGGGAGGAAGCTGTCTGCAGAAAGATGCTGAATTTATGTTATTCATTCTCATTCCAGGAATGTGGTGAATGAACTTGCAAAGCCCAGGGCAGGAATCAAGTGTGCTTCAACCCTGACCTGCCCTGACTTTCTTCCAGGCTGAAGAAGAGGTGGAGACAAGCCCCAGCCCCACAACCCATCTGAATTTACTGCGTGTCTTTTCTTGAGGCAGCTTTCCTCCTTCTGCACGGGTGAAATGTGATCATCACAGACCGAGCCTTCCACTGGGTTTTAAAGCTGCTCAAGCAGAGCAAAACCCTTCTGTCAGTCCCCAGGAAGGGAAGGGAGGGACAGGGGCACATGGGCCACCCCAGCCTCCTCCCTGGGGAAGGCCCACAAACACCACCCACGCTCAAGACATGTTCATATTCTGAAGATGGGGACCATGGCAGATCCCATCACTGCTGCTCTTGCAGGCTCACCTTGAAAGGCACTGACTGCATTTACAGGAAAATCCCCAAACAAACCCTCTCTCATCAGCTGGAGAGGGCTGTCATGCCTTGACTTGCCTTTCTGCAGTGATCTTTCCTTTCTCCCTCTAATGCTGCTGCCAAAGCTTATTTGGGTTAATGGTGTTCTTAAGTCTGTGCCCTCTTGATGGATTAAGGAAAATGGAAAAGATTCAAGGTCCAGTTTCTGTAAATGAGTCAAATTCCTTCCTTCTCACAGTCAAAATTTTTGCCAGATTTTATTTGTGCTCTCCTCAGAATCCCCCAGGCTGGCACAGCTCCCATGGCCCTGCTCATCCCACAGCCCTGTGAGCAGGTGAGTGTCCCCTCCTCCCTGGGCACTGGGAAGCAGCTCCACGGTGATGCAATCCTGCCATCCCAAAGAGCCTCTCCAAAGAGCTTCCCAAAGCCTGGCTTGTGTAACACTGGCACAGAGAGCCAGAGCCTGCAGCAGAGCTGGCACCGGCTCCAAATTTCCATTTCAAAAGAAAATTTCAGCGTGTATTTTGCTTTACGACTCTCCAATAGTGTCCTGGTTACAGCCCTCCTCCCACAGCAGGAATGCCAGGTTTGGAATTGTTAGTTTTGGTCACATTTTGCTTTTTTCACATTGTTTCATCAGTGCTGTTACAGTCAGGGAGCTGCCTTCATGTTACAGCAGCAAAAAGAGATCACAGGGAGGTGCTACTGACAAACTGGTAAAATGCAATGTAAAAAAAAAGCCCCTAAAAGACCAAAGTTAACTTTAAAAAAAAAAAAAAGTTAAATCTGTAACAAAAGCATTTTGGCATGAAGTATTGTAGGAATGTTTGGATTTCTGTTTTGTTTTTTCAAATACTTTCCTGGGAAGCTTCCTGCTTCTTTTTAAGCCTGTAAAATTGCAAGCATGGCACTGAGTCTGGAGGTCAGCAAGCTCCATCCACGTGAGCACAGCCCTCTCCAGGGATCACAGCTGTGACATTTCTGCTCCCACGTCTGCATGGCAGAGAGGGAAGGGAAGGACTGGGATGCCAGGGACACACAGCTAAGGGAAAATACCCAAATGCACGTGGCAAAGCTTATTACATCCCCACACACCTGGGCTGCTTCGGGTGGGCATTCCCAGCTCCAGGCTCTCCTCCCCTCTGCAATCTCAAGGACTCTTTAGGAGTTGGGAAGCCAGGGGAGGAAGGGACCTGGGAAATGGGACATGGCCCCAGCTGTATGAATGTTGTTCTATTTTGACCAGGCTCTAGAGCAGGAGGGTGAATAACCCAAGGCAATTCCTGCAGCAGCACAGGAATGTGAATACACAGGAGAGGCTTAGCAACAGCAGCAGCTTGAGAGTGACCCCTCGGGCTCGGACAGGTCAGGGCCTGGACCCAGCACTCCCTGCACTTCCCAAGAGCCTGCATTTCCCTTGGGTTGCCAAAGGGACCTTCCAGCCCCTCCTCCCAAGCTGGTCCAAACATAAGCCAGTGAAACACATGGCAGTGGAGTCTGCTACCACACGCCAAAACCCAGCATCTCTACTGAAGGACACACAAGGGTCCTTCAAAGTTAGGGCAGCACAGGACATGCTCTCTCTCCTCGCCTGGACTTGTTCCCAGAGCGATCTCTGGAGCCGCTCCAGGAAAGCTTTTAAGCTGTTGGAAACCGCAGGACTGGCACCCCCAAGTGGTTCCTGCACTCTCGGCACAGCCGGAGCTGCCTCTCGCCAGGCTCACCCATGGAGTTCATCCCCAACCCCATCCCATCCTCACCCAATCCCAATCCCACTCCTGTCCTCATCCCGTCCTCATCCCATCCCATCCTCATCCGCATCCCACTCCTGTTCTCATCCTATCCTCACCCCCCCTCCCCATCCCATCCTCATCCCCATCACCATTCCCATCCCACCCCTGTCCTCATCCCATCCCCATCCTCACCCCCATGCCCATGCCCCAGATCCTCAGCACAGCCACAGCTCCAGCATCCTGGGCTGTCCGAGCTCCCAGGCACATCCACACAGAGTTTTCCACAGGGATGTGTTCAGATTTCCTTTTGCTACAGGAAGGAACCCATGAGCACTTGCCCTCAGAGACAGCAGTGTTACAAAACCCTCCTGCAGTTCTCACCTGCAGAGGGTCCATCCTGAGGACTGATGGTGACAAAGTAAAACTGCCAATGGTCACTGGTGCTGCTGGCAGCCTCAGGGCTTTTGTGCCCCTGCTGAGCAGCACATCCTTCAGGAACAGCTCTCCTGTCCCACTCTGAAGCCATGGACAGGAAACCCTGATGTGTGGCCCAGGATTCACAGCTCCTCAGCCTCAGAGTTAATGTTGCTACTCGTGAGCAGCAAACGAGAGCCAACATGGAGCCCGTGCTGCTCAGATCAGGGGACAGAGCAAAGCAGAGCTTGGAACTGCCCAGGGGCTGGGCTGACCCCCAGGGATGTCCCTGTGCCACATGCCAGAGGCAGGCCCCAAGCAGCAGGAGCTGCTGTGGACAAAGGGCTCATTCAGAGGCACAGCCCTGCATCTGCTGCTGCTCTGAGGAGGAGGAGGGAGGGAGGGAGACACCTCTGAAGCACTGGAAATGTTTGAACTGCACAGGAGAGGAATCAAACTGTGAGTGACTGGGGCTCCTGCCCTGCACAAGGGCACTGCTGGCACAGGGACCCTGGAGAGCAGGACACGGCCCCGGGATGGCACGGAAGGCGCAGGGCATTCCCCGGGCACACGGAACGCGAGCGAGGGCGGCCGTTTCAGAAGAGACAAAAAGCAGATGTTTCACAAAAGCTCACTTTCCAGGTTTATTAAGTAAAGTTAACTGAATTGTTTTCATTTTGTGGGAATTCCTTTCCGTCTAACCCGGCGGGTTAGCAGAGTTGCACAGAATCACGGTTGGACTGTGATAACCCAAATACAACTTTGGCTCATCTCACCGCTGACACGTATGGAATGACTCGGGGGTTATTACATGCTGTGTCTGCTTGAGGCAGGTACATGTACAGATCAGCACAAGTTGCAAATGATAGTTTACATCCTTTCAAAACTGAGCAGGGCATCCAGCAAATGCACTGCCATGAGAAGACATATGAAAAAGAAATGATACAGACTTGCAAATACGTAAGAAGTTCAAGAGATGCAAGAAACCTCAAACACAAGAAATGTCAAGGAGGGAAAAGAACACTT
Source organism: Anthoscopus minutus (assembly GCA_013399455.1). Lineage (NCBI taxonomy): Eukaryota > Metazoa > Chordata > Aves > Passeriformes > Paridae > Anthoscopus > Anthoscopus minutus. The sequence goes on along the minus strand of VWYI01004880.1, from coordinate 379,720 downwards.
AAATTCAGACACAACGTGTTCAAATGAAAACCCAGCTGTAATTTAAAGTCCCTTCAAAATGGGAAACATACAGAAACGCAATTAAAGAGAAACCAGGTCTCATCCTGGGAAACTCGTCCAAAAGCACTGATGCACAAACAGGTTCAGAGTTCTAAGCAAAATGTCCCTGGGCATTGGTGTACTTGACTCTTGGAGCCAGAGCAAAGCAATCCATTACACTTGCTGGGCCTACTGCTGGCTCTTGGTGGCCTAACAGCACGTAGGATCCCAGATGTCCCAGAGAAGGCAGCACAAAAACTGCTGGTTACTGGGAGAAATGCCACGGGCCTCATCTCCCAGAGAGCAACTACAGTAAGGACACCTAATCCTGGCAGCCTGGCTCCACTGCACACAACCTCAGTGTAATGTTCTGCAAGGTTCTTCAGTTCTTAGCTCACTCCTTTCTCAGCCTGAGTTGGTCTGTCTTGTGCATAAGCACAACTGGCTGTGCAAAATGATCCAAAAAACAGAAGGGACAGGACCAAAGAAAACTGGCTGAACCTGGGGCTGGCTTTCAGCTCCTATTTTCAAATATCAGTTAAAGACTGGAAATTTATCTACAAAAGAAATAATATAAATGAAATTAAAAAAAAAATGGCACCGTCCACAAAATTAAAAAAAAAGAGAGAGAAAAGAAAAATCTTACAACACAGCCTCATAAAAATGGCTTTGCAACGAGAGCTCAGTCACAAAATGAAGGGTTCTAGCTCTTCGTACATCAGAAGAGGAAACAAAGCTAAAAAGTACTAGTCCACATTCTCTGAATAAGTTAAACTTACTTTCCCTCCCTCTTCTACAAAAGGGGTAGAAGCTAAAGGGAAAAGAGACTACTAAAACTTAAAAAAAAAAGAAAACAAAAAGGAAAAAATAAGAAAAAAGGATAGGAGAGAAGGAGAGAGTGCGAAAGAGAGAGAAAGAGCAGTCTGTGGTCAGAGGCTCAGAGCAGGGCTGAGTTCCTTTTAAGGGTTTAAAAGATGCAAAACAGTTCCTCAGAAGTTCCCTCTCTTCAACAGTTAGCTCAATGCTGTAGCCATGGAAACTCGAGTGGATACTGGAGGAGAGGCCTGCGTTAATCCTCGATGATTATGGGCTCATCGTTCATGGGCTGGCGGAGCTGCACTGCCTGCAGGGGCCGCAGGATAATCGGCTTGTAAGGGCGCCTGGCGGCTCGCTTGGCCTCCGAGGAGGAGAGCAGCTTGCGGATTTTCCTGCAGACAGCAAGCGAGAAAGGCACGGATTACAGAGGAAGAAAGGCACGGATTACAGAGAAAGGCACGGATTACAGAGGAAGAAAGGCACGGATTACAGCGGCACGGCGGCTCCTCCCAGGGACACGGCCCGCGCACGCCTCCTCCCGCACCGCAGAGCTCCTGATTTACAAACCCCCCGTGGAGAGGAAATTGCATGCTCTGCTCCAGAATCCTGCCCCTGCACAGCAGAAGGCGTTCTGGTCCAGCCTTGTAGGACCAGGGTCACTTAGCTGTGAATAGAACAGGTGAAATGGTCAGGACAGCCAGTTTCCACACCAGTTATTTATTCTGAATTTATTTTGGTCAGTTGGATGTGCTGCAGGTAGCTCTGGGGAATTTTACAAAGCCAAGTCAACGCTGACAGGGTGTTTCCCCTTCTTGCTTCTCCCACACTGCGTGTGCCCAACCCAGAGATGGGCAACATTCACATCTTGTGTTTGGTTAAGGATTTCCCTCTCTGTACTAGACTGGCACCAAGTCCTGCCAGATGCAGGAAGCTGTTTTCCATATGCAGAGAAAGCAAATGAGAGAGAAAGACACACCAAAAAACAAAGTAAGTTATACAAATACTGAATAATTGCTTGTTTCTTTTTGTTAATATCAGGCTCAGAGATACAGGAAGTATAAAAAAAACCCATCCAAACCTAAAATTGCAGCAACAATGGGTAATTAAAATGAGGAATTCTTTCACACAGGATGTTGTGGAGGTCAGAGGCACACAGAGATTAGAAAGGGAAGTAATAAATATTCACAAGAGTAGGCCACCAGTACCCACTACGAGTCTTCAGCTCAGGAACTGGGAAACAAGAAGGGTCTGATAAGGCAGCAGTGCCTTCCCTCACAGGCTCCTGGCAGAACAAGGTCAGGGGAAAGGGTCCATAGCCCACATTTCAGCCACCTATCCCCCAGTTTCATTTCAGGAACACTGCTGGGGCCAAAACCCCCTTCTGTTGGTTGTGTTGGTTGTTAGGGGATTTTTGGTTGGTTGGTTTGGTTTATCTGTCAATGGAAAAGAGACCTCCTTACTAAGCTGATGCCTATCACTGTGCTATGGTTTGTGCCTTTAAGATGTGATGGTTGCTGAAGAAAGTGGTGAAAATACCTCCCCTCTCCTCAAAAACTTACCCTTAGCACCACCAGAACTGACAAGCCATCAACTTCAGCTGAAGATTTTGAATCCCTTCTTGTCAGATTTGGTCATCTCTGCACTTGTTTTTTTTGCCCACTGAGCAGGACAAGCTGCTGCACTGACACAGACACATTTTTTGTTTGCCCAGTGTCCCTGTTTCTCCAGCACCTTCTAAAACTGAAAGGCCACTGGGTGAGGAGAGGTAAAAACAAGGTGGCAAAGTGCTGGTGGGGGAGAAAAAAAATAAAATCCTGATAGAATGACTTTTCCCAGATGTTTGACTGCAGTTGATCCACTTTTAGCCAGCAGGGCTCCTTGCAGCACCCGTGTGCAGCCATCAGAAACACGTCCTCCAGCACTCTGGATTCTGATCAGGTCACCCGCTGCCTCCGCCTGCATGAGTTATACATGCCAGGTTCCTTACTGGGAGCCATCAATTCAAAAACTCACTCCTTTCACTCCACCAACTCTTCAAACTGCTCCTTCAGAGCAGCGCAGTTTTCCAGCACCGTTCTCAACAGAGCTACACAAGAAGGGGAGAGGGGGAGCGTGTAAAACTTCAGGGAAACCTGCTTGCTGTGACTGAAGCACAGCCTGACCCTCAGCTGGAGGATGAGATGCAGATACTGCAACTAGACTGATTGCCATGGAGCCAACACAAAGCTCAAATTGTTTCATGGCTCACAAACAAGTCTCACATTCCTGACACTGGAATGCAGCAGATGGTTCAGGGAGAAGTTAGAGGTGAAATGCCCGACAGAAAACCCGTGCCGCTGACAATGCTCCAGCGTTCCGGCTTCCCTGCTCCTCACAGCCTGCCAAAAATCTCCTTTCACCACTCATCACTCAGCTAAGCAGCATGGCTGTCAGACAAAGAAGCCTGGCTGGCTTTTTTTTTTCCTTTTCTTTCTCTCTCTATTTTTAAATGGAAGTGATAAGATCTTACTGAGCTGATGTCTATCACCAAACCATGATTTTCATTTAGAGCTGTGCTAGTTGCTGTGGGATTGATCCTTCCTGCCTCAGTCTGTGGTTCTGTATGAGCAGAAGATTCTGTGCCTACAGCAAACTGCTGTCACAACCAACACCACACTGGATTAATATTGTTACAATTCTGTCCAGGCCAAAGGGCAGGACCTTGTACTGACACACTGCAACCATGCACCTGCCATATTTCATGTGCCTGGGGTGCTGAAGGTGTCAAGAAGAGCTCCCTAGATGCAGGATTATGAAACAAGCCTTGAGCATCTAAGGAGTGCGTTAGAGGCTGTATACCCTGAGTCCACAACAGCACATGAGCTGCAACAGGATCCCAGAACCTCTTTATCAGAGCAACAGTAGTAATAATAAACCGCTTCCCCTGAAAATTAATCCCTTCTCTCACTTTATTTTCAATTACATATGGAAGTCCACTGCTTTCTTTCATGGCATCTTGCAGGCACAGGAAGGAGAAGGGAAAGTCATGGCAAAGACATAAGCTGGCGTGAAATGCACAGTTGCATTAAAGGCGTCCATAGGAACAAGTCTGACCAGGAAATTCATTTCATGTCTCTTCTGAGTTCCAGCAAGGTGTTTCCTGCACTGAAAACTGATTATCCAGCACATCAGTGGTTAGCAACTTGAATGTTACTACTGTCACCAATTCTACAGAGCCCATCTTTGATACTAGGCCCACAGAATAGTTCCTTGACACTTGAAATGCTCTGCAGATTAAGGAGAAGTTTGGAGGTGCCAGGATTCTTGACTATGACCTTCGTGCTGAACAAATGAAGACTCAGAGCAGTGCCAAATTTAGTGGTACCAGAAGAGACAAAGCACTAAAACTCTCAACCTCCTCAGTCACTTGAAAGGTCAGACATCCAGTAGTTCCCAGGTCCATCTCTGCAAGTGGAGGGAAAGGTAAGTGCTTCTGTGCTGTTGGGGCACTGATAGTGCAAGTGTTGATAACTCCAGGCTTCAGACCAAGACAGAAGCCAGACAGCACCTCTGCTGCCAGAGAGGGGTGGAAAGCAGGCCTGCAGCTTTGCTCTGACCTTCCTCAAGGTTATTCATGAGGGAGGCATCAAGTTCCTGCGAGGAAACCACATAAGCCAATTTCTCTACCTTCTCACCACACCCAGGAGCAACACTCCCATCCTAGGAATACCAGCACTGGGAACTCTGCTGTGGGGATCAGGTCACATAGCTTCTACCACTCTGTCAGCAGTTTGTAAACAGTTTGAAGTGAAACTCACCCAGGGAAAGTTTCTTCTATTGTTTTTATCCTGTGGGCAGACTAACAAGAAGGACTAGGACTAGCTGAGACAGTACCAAGGAACAGAGGAAGACGGACACTGTGGGGCTAAATCTCACTGCTACTGGTGGCAAATATAAACCACTGAAAAATGAGTCAACTCAGCCCATGGAAACCCTCTGTCACAAGCAGCTTTCAGGAGCCAGACACACATGGAGATGTCCTGAGGGGTAGTACAAGACCTGCAGAGCTCTCTGTAGGAGGCTCTGTTCCTCAGTGTCACCTGGCAGCCAGGAGGGCCCTACCCTGTCCCACTGTGATGGGACCCCCGGGGGCAGTACTGGGGCTGAACCAGGTGAATTCCCACCTCAGTCTCCCTTCCCTTTGTGCCCATCTCCTACAGCAACTGCTCCTGAAGAAGAACAAGGATCTGCTTTCACTGGAATGTAAGTGCATGATTATTTCCCACCTTCACCCACCTCAGCACTGGCTGTGGTCTCTGCATTCAGTTTGCAGCATCAGCCCTGCTGAAGAGATCCCGCTCTAACCACAGCACCCACAAACCAAAAGACATCCCCTTAAACCCTCCGAAAGACCACATTTCCTACCTGGTTTCTTCAGTGGCCATGTAAAAAACATCATCTGGTGCATCAATCCAGTTCATCCTCCTCCTTTTCACTGGAGGCATGGATCCACCACGAATTAATCGGACTTTTGTTGGGTATGATTTCCCATTGAGCAGCAAGTTTCGGCTTGGTCCCTAACATGATACATAAAACAGCAGAGTTATGGACTGCAACCAACCTGCAGCAACACGTGCTAAGCACTCAAAGGAGAAGAGAATTAAAGTTTCTGTATGGCTTGCTGAGAGTTTAAGGTCAGCACCTCCCCCTCTGGCCCCAGACTGAACACAGAATTCACACACAATTGTTCACAAGCAGTACGAGTCAGGCGCCTTCAATATGCAATAGGACAGCAATACTTCAGCGACAGGACAAATAATAAATGGAAGGCATTACCAATAATTTGTGGCTTGTGTCTGAAAGACGACATCAAGTTCGAAAGATTGAGCATCAAACTTAGATTTCAGCTACTACCATAAATCTAGAGCAAGTCTATTGACTTCAGGGAAGGAAATCTAGCTATGGAGCAAATCAAATACAAAAATCAGAATTTACAGTTATCCTGGAGCACCAAACTTACCCATATCCTTTTTGTTCTAGGGAGGTTAATATTTAATGAGGATAGTATAAGATTAAATATGTTGTTGAAAACAAATCTAGTGCTACAAAGCTTAGCAGCTTTTGCGAAAAACCCTTTTAGTATTGAACACCACAGATTTCCCATAACAACACATTTGCTTTGTGAATCAACACAGGCATCATTTTCCAGACTCACAGCAACCCCCTTACACTCAGCTGGAAAAACATGAGCTGTTATTAAGAGAGGTGCAGACGAAAGGGAGCAAAGTGTTAAACTTCTCAAATGCAGCTGTCCTTGATCACTGAAGTCCAGTTCTGCTGCCCCTCTTCCTGCTGATCAGCACATTGAGAAATCCCACTGAAATCAGTAACACTGAACAGCTGGGAAAGATGCAAAATGAAGGCCCAGAAAATTTGATCTGCATAAATTAAAGCTGGTCAGAAAACACCCTGGTATAAATTCAATTCTGGTGCTTCACAGGCCATTGTCAAGGTCAGAGCATCTCCCTAGATGCACCAAGGCTGCCCCTTCTGCCCATGGAATGGGAAACTGAGCATTTGTGTGAGAGATGTCTGCCCTGGGAGATCCACCTCGAAAGGAATGGTGGGGACATGGAGTCTTCAAATCCTTAAGTGTCAGGTCATTGCAGTAAGCTCAACTGAATTTAACACCTTGACTTAGAAAGGGAGGTCTAAAAACCAAGGGAAAAAACCCAACAAAACCTTGCATCTATCTCATTTTATATCTGAGCAGAAAACAAAACATGATAATGACTTATTTTTTGACCAGCCTTAATCAACTGCTCTAGCAAGATCTGCTCCCTGTAAAACATCAGGGCTTTAGAGCTAAACAAACACACCCCCACCTTTTAAAACCCTAAGCTCTTTAAAACTGTTGCATACAAGTGCAATAACAATTTCATTTCTTAGTTGCCCAGCTCTGTGTTATACAAGACAGCTTCAGCACCACAGCAGACCACTGAAATACTTCAACAATTGCTTTTAGATTTGACATTTGTTAAGCAAAAGGTTTCAAATAAAAGCTTTTCTGATGGCTTTTTTTTTTTTACCCTCTCCAGGTTTCTCCAAGAAAATCCCTTCATTAAGGTTGCAAATCATATTTTCTCCACATATGCAAGACAGACAGGATACCTCCAGAAAAGGTTCTTGGAAATACCTAGAAAGGGCAACTCTGTGCTTCCAGATTGCCTTTACCTACAAGGTGAAATCCATTTCCAATGATACATCCTGAAATGAGGACCTTTAATTTTTCATTCACACTTGATCAGGCAACCAGAAACCAAGGCAAGTTCTGGGAGTTTCACCCTAAAACAGCTAAAAAGTATTAAGTCATCAGAGATTTCTCCCAGTGCTCCGAGCTGGTTTATTCAGCAGACACAAACAAGCAGCCAGTCTTCTCAGTGACATGCAATGAAGCTGAATTCATGGAGGAACACAATTTCCCACTTTGGATCAAGGACAAACCAAAGGAATGCTCTGCTATTCCAAGCAGCCAGCCCAGGTTCTGGCCTGCCCTGGGGCCCCTGCACACTCCCCCAGCGCTGTCAAGTTCAGCAGTGCCTGTGGTCACCGTGCAGTGACCAGCACTCACACCTGCTCTGCTGGCCTGTGTCACAGCCACCTGCTGGCATTAATGCACTGGGGCACTTCAGGCTCCACTTGAGCAACATCAGATGGTTTCTAAGGGGGGAAAAATGCGTGCTTGGAGTTGTTTCCCATAAGGCACGTGCGAGGGGGAAAAGGGATGCACAGCCTTTGCACTGGCCCCTTCACAATTTAGTGAGAAAGCATTCTGCCAGAGACACATCAATCAGACTGGCTGTTTGCTTCTGTCCTTTGATTAAACTCAGCACAATAGATGAAAGGCTACAAATAATTTTTACTGAAAAAATAAAAAAAAGAACGTAAGATACAAGCATTCTCAGCAGGTAACTTGCACACCAACTTGCTAAAAAAAATAATAAAGAAACCGTTTTCCAAACAAACCCTTCCATCATTTAAACCTCTCTCCTTCAGGGAAACACATTCCACCTACAAACACATCCCAGAACTTTGCTGTAAGCAGCCACTCAGTTTGTGCATGAGGAGAAACAAAATGCTCCGCTCCAAACAGGATCTTGTTTATAGATATAAAGACAGATAGATTTGAGGTTTAAATTGTATTTAATCACCAAGATGATTCAGATGCCCCAAAATACTTTTTTTTTTTCCTTTTCAGTGAATTGGGAAGTATGACCAGCTGCAAACAGCAAAGGTGGAAGTGAAGCACTACAGTTTAATGGGGTGTTCTATCTAGTGTGGGTTAATAATTCTTCTTTTCCCTGTTTTGGTTAAATGAACATTCTCTTACCATTTGTCTGGTTTGTCCGTGGTTAGGCAGACCTAACAAACAGGAAAGAGAATAGAGCTGGTAAGACCATTGCTTTTCCAAGACAGAAAAAAGTACAAAATCAAAACACACGCAGCTATGATTACAAGTGTGTTGTTTTGCTACGCCTGGAGCTGCCTACTGAACTGACTTCTGCCCTCCTAGAAATGTGACTGAGAAAGCTTCCTTGGCAACATAGATTGAAGAGCAGAGGACCCAGGTCACAAACATGTTCCATTCCCAGTCTCTTCTCCATTTACTCGAGCCTTGCTTCACACTACCACTAGAAGCACACCTCCTCTTTCAGACCCCAGGTTTGTCTGGGGGAAAATCTGACCTTCCCTTTTAGTCTGAGGAATTTACTGACGTCAAGAAGGAGAAAGTGGAAGGCATTATTCGCTGCCAAGACAGCAACAAACAGAACCTTTCTTATCCTCCTTGGGTCCCCCTGGGAACTCCTCAGCTCAGAGGTCAGCTACAAGCTGTTAGCAAACAGTGCGTGCCACAAGCATCCACCTGCTCAGGCACAGGGCACTGCAGCTGTCACAGAGCTATCACAGCACCAGGCACCACGGCTCGTTGGGACCAGGGGCTTTGCTGTGCCCCCAGGTACCCCCTCACACTGCCCTCACTGCTCTGAGCACACACAGGACCCTGCAGGGCTCACAGAGCTCCTGGGATCTGAGAGAAAGGCATGCTGCTGTCAGGCAGCACAGCCTGCCACAGAACGGCTGGGGAGACCCAATAAAGCTGTTTGGTAGCACCCTTTGGTTTTTCTAGACGCAAGTTCCCAGAAAACGTCACTCCATCAGCATCTGTGCACCAAACCACCTCCCTCAGACCCTTCTGGCTGAGAACAAAATGTCAGTGCATCAAATCCAACAGGTATTACAGCACAAATAGCAAATGCTGCTGCTGTCTGCAAAGGTCTCAGTACGAATTCTGCCTTCATATTCACTCTCTGAACCTTCCCATTGCTAGTGAGTTAGCTGGGATGAAAGAGAAAAACTTTTTAAAGAATCCATCAAGAATGGACTTTCACAGCTCATGGTCTGTATTCCAGCAGGTTTCTGGAGGTCTTCATTGGCAAAACACTGTTCTTGCATTGAGCATGACAGGAAACACAGGGCACAGTAAACTGGCAGCAGCAAGGAAGGCGGAGCAGGGGACATTTTCTGAGCATTGAGGATCACAATATACCACATTAGAATTATCAGCTTATAGCAAATGTACTTTCCATCCTGTGTGGATGTTATGCTGTTTCAAATGGGAAGACACATGCTTTCAGTTCTTGCCGCATTTTTGTGCCCAGTATCCACAGAGATGAGTAAACAGCTGCCAAGAAGATTTCCATCAAATCTGTAGGACAGATGTACCAGGCACCGAGTGAGAAGGCCAGTAACAACCTTTGGATGTTGACAAAGGCAGTGTAGGAGCCAGAAAATCATTTGTTTTTACATGGGAGCAGCCATCACATGCAAAACACAGCTGTGAGCAGCTGTGTGGGACGGATGGACACAGGGCTCCACGGATGCTGGGGAACAGCACAGCCAGCAGGATGCTACCAGAACCTGTCAGCCTCAGAGCTAAGCTCCAGCACTTGTTACTTTCTTCCCCCTTCTATAACTGAAAGACTGTGTTTGCTCCATTCACAGAAACTCTGAGAGATGTAAATCAACTGACATTAGTCCCTGGATTGAAGCCACATATCTTCTTTCAAGCACTCTCCAGATCAGCTCTTTTCTCGTAGTAAGAACACCCCTGATGCCAGAAAAGACTGTCCTGGTATGTGGCTGCTGCTGCAATGGCTATTACTGGATGCACAACACACAGTAAACAGTGCTATTTCCAGGCACTAGAATTAAACCAGAATATTCCATTGTGAGAAGTCGAGGGATGCAAAGGCTGAGCAGAACACTGCTGCTTGCTCTGAGCCCCAAAGCAGCACAGAGGCAGTGCTAACAACAGGGACACATCTCCCTCCCAAACTTTCTAGGAGAAAGCTGACCACGACAACATTTGCTCCAGTAAAATAAGACACAAAACAAAGCTACAGCTTCAAGGCAATTTATACCCTTTCCTTCACAGCAATAAGGTTATCAATTAGCATATTGATATTGGTGAATTAATCCATGAATTTTCACTTTAGTCACACTTCAATAACTGGAGTCTGAAAGAATGAAAACAGGCACTAAAATGACCTGATTCAGTTTGAAATTAAAAAAAAAAAATCACAGTAAAAGTATATGCAGCCAAAGCACTGCTATTAAATGAGCAACTCCTATGCACAACTGTCACCAAAGAGAGGCAGAGACAGCACATCTGTAACCCACAGTGGAACAGCTGGCAAGTCAGATACATCTGGACTGGAAACAATGGACTCTCACCCAAAAACTTTTGGTGGCTTCTGTGTGAGAGAGGAAGCCTGTGAGACAGGGCACCTCTAAAAACAAAACCAATGCTGTGTCTGTGGGTGGGTGGTGGCACAGGCAAAAAACTCACCTTGCCAGACTCACACCTGCCCCACGTGCCTGCTGCATTTTCACAGATGAAGATTTGAGAGATGTCTCCCCATGCATCCATAAGCAGGTTAAAAATAACATAGCATAAGAATTTAAATCAGGAGCAAAATACAACAGTTCTGGCAGCTCCTCTCCAGAAAAAAAAAAAAAAGTCTGACTATTTTATGGAGGAATGTCCAGAGAAGATACAGGGTAGAAAATATGATTATTCCTTCTGATGATATCTAAGGTCCAACTGCTTGAATTTACACATTCAAGCAGAGCTTCACATCTGCATCAACACTGACCTCCTCCAAAGGACATAAAAATACACAAACAAAAGGAAGTGTTTTCAGGATTGACCAAACCTTTAAAACCACAAAGTGTAAAGGTATACAGTGACAAATCTAAGCAGCCAAAGAAATTTAAATACACTCTGAAAACTCCAGATTAAATGTTAGGGGTTGTTTTCCATAGCATTAGAAAGAACCCAAAGCTGTAGAAAATCTCTTGCCAGCCAATTCTTCCTGCCAGTCTCCTCTATACACTGAAATAAAGAGGAAGCCCCAGAGGATAAAATGAAGACAAAGTCAATTGAAGGTGTAGCTGCAGAGAATCATAAATGTCCTTTGCCACAGATGATTCTACACCTTACTGAAATGGCAAGAGAACAGCTGATCACTGCACAGAGATTAACTGGCACCCTCAGGGCATGTCTGCTCCCCACAGCTCAGTGCCAGGGAGCTCAGAACTGCCCCTCAAGCTAAGCACAATCACAGAGATTTTGGCTGAAAACCAGTCCAGCAGGTTACTATGCCCCAGTGATCCCTTCATTCCTCAAGTCCCAAAGCTGCACGTGAATATACTGCCTCCCAAAGAAATACAGGTGGGGAAGGACTACCACAAACAGCAACACAAGTCTGCTACTGCTGCTACTTTCCAGTTTTGTGTTCTTTCAAGGATGAGGAAACCACCTCCCAGTCAAACAATCTGTTCCTTTTCCAACAATCTCATGTCATTTGAATCCCATGCTTTTGGATTTGTTAAAAAAAGTACTGAATGAGAGAACTCAGTTTCCAGCTTGCCACTAATATTTATTTCCAGCAGCAACTACAGCACCTCCCGAAGAGCATGCTGTGGGAGCAGGGGATAGCTGGCACCCAAAAATACAGAGGGAATCTAATTTCCCAATGGAAAGCAAAGCAACACATCTGGTCCCACAGGATGCCTGACTCCAGACATGCTCTTTGCTGCTGCAGTTCCATCCCCTGCGACTCAGAACCACTCCCACTGCTCACATTCTGCTTGCTGTTTTGCCAACACCACACAACTGCCATGTGGAGAAGCAGGAGAGCCTAAACCCTCAGCAGTGAGCAGGCTGGAGCACAGGGATATTCCCATGAAGTTACTACAGCAAGTTCAGGAAGCTGCTGAAGCATGGAGAGCTTTCTGCTTGGTCAGAAACCACCCAGTGCTTTTGACACCAAACACAGACATTGCTGCTGTGTGTTTACAGCCCTTTTCAGTCTGACACAAGTCTGTGCAGAACTGACCCTCACACCAAGGAGGAGGAGCAGCCCAGCTTCCAGCCTGGACACAGCTCAGAGCTGGTAAACTTGTGCTTACTCAAAGTTTCTAACTCCAACCTTCTGCATACCCACCGCACACAAAAATGGGTCCTTCATTAAGCAATCAGTCACAGATGACATTTGGTTTGGACTTTGTTTACCCACAATTAGTATCATGCAGAACATGTAATATGCACTTAGAAGCACATCTTCAACCACAATGAATGCAGAGAACTTCATGCACTCTTTCACAACCAGTGACTTCACTATTGCTTCCTAAAATCAATATACTCTTCATGTGAATTTTCCTGTTCCAAAAGTAATCCTCCTCCTGGGACTCCATCCTTCCCAGCAGTAACAAAAACATCAACAGTACCACATTTGTGAGCAAGCTAGGAAAAAATATAAAAATGCATGAATGAGGCTTGATGAACAAGGATTTCACTTCCAAGTTACTGGTTCACTCGAGGCAGTCTCAGTGTGTTGACATATACACACACACTTTTTGCCAGCTTGCAAGAACCCTTTAGCACCCCTGCCTCTCTTATGAGTGTCCATCTTTTAACAATTAGAGGCTACAAACTTTCAGAAATGTAAGTGCAATGAGCAGAACAGAGCACAAACTGTGCCAAACACCATCTAGACTAACATTTTCTTAGAAATCTGTTGCACATAAAAACAATGTTAAAATTGCAATTTACTTACCTAAGTAAGTTCCTACCAAGATTGGCAAAGGAAAAGGAAAGAAAAGATTTAAGGTTAAAAAGGGGAAAAGATTCTTGTAGTTCAGAATACAATAGCTCAGCCCCATGCAACAAATAGGGATAGACAGACTGGTTTGGCTGTAATGAAACACAAAAGTGATCACAGTTCTCTGCTGGACAGATAAAACCAAGACAACATTAAACACACAGTAACTCCAAATGAGAGGTTTTGTGAAGAGAAGTTTTAATTTTGCATGAGCAAGTACTGGTCTGTACCCAGCTCCTTGCACCAAGCCCTGCACATTAACCTCACTGGATTTGGACAACATTTCCTAAAATGCTTGGTGCAGCAGGTCACACTCACTTGCTGCAACCACAGGCCCTGCCAGGATGTGTCTGCTCATGCAAGGCTGTGCCTCCTGCTACAAGCACTTCAAGAGCCCTGCTAATACTTTCTGCAGTGACATCCAACTGCAGAGAGCCAGCAGCTCTCCTTGGATTAGCAAGCTGAGAAGGGAGAGCTGCTTTCTGCCTCGGGGCTGAGTCAATCAATACTGTCCACTCCTATTCCAAAAAGAGCATCTTGGTGGATTCTGCCTGGCTGTAACACACCAAGTGGTTAAAAACAGAGACAAAACTATGCATCTCACTGCTTTAGGATTTGCTGATCCAAGCCATCTAAACTAGAAAGCACTGAATTATTCACTGTTCTTAGCATCAGGAGTACTATACATCATATACATATATTTATATATATGAATTATAGGTGTCATACATTCCATTCAATTACAAATTCAGGCTTTGTACTATCCAGGGCACTTGCAATTCTGCCCTTGTTCTACATTAATTTTCTCTTACATTAATTACACCTGCTCTCTGCCATTGCCTTGGGATATGCACCCTCCTCTCAATCAACATTTGCATCTTACTCCATGCCATCGCTCCTAAATGAAATAGTTTTCACTAGCTGATCCACAGAGCATGAAGCCCATCTGCTGATTTTATTTTCAGCTCTTTCTTCACAACACCAAAAGAACCTAATCACAGTATCAAAGCTAAACTGAAGGCAAGTGAAAACTGTTTCACTCAGCATCTGAATACAAAATCCCACATGAAATCCTCAAAAATAATCAGAACTTTCAGCAAATAATCTTAAAATGAGGAAGTTGCACAGGCATATGGTTCTTGGGGGTCTCCAAAAAGCAATTTGACATTCTCCTCACTGAACATTTGCTCCCTTGTCACTAGTCAGCATTACTGGGGTCTGGATTCCCACAGCTAAAAGCCAGGCCTTTTCCCCAGCAAAAACTGAAGGACCAACACTCTGCTGTTTACAGTAATTCCTGGATGGGGAGATTTCCATTGGCTCAGTTTAGGAAAGACAGCTGGGGTCACTGGTGATAAAGGCAGAATTTTAATGCAACTTATGCATACAGGTAAGTACACATTTTCTGCAAGTCTAAATCAGCCAGAAAAAAACATATGTATGTGTGTATGTGTGATCATATATCTAAAATATTGAGGTCATTTTGGTCCCCTACAGAGCTGGCTGTTAGAGAACTTCCCTATCTTTCCACCTTGATAGCTGGTTTTGTTCCAGAACAGTACTTCCACTGCCATGCTCATCTCGTGATAACTGAACTAAGGCCATGCCAGGCTGATGAATGCTTCCACTTCTGGTTCATTCACGTTTCCCAAAAAGGATGTGAGAAACAATGAACCAGAACATGTTAAATTAGACTGACATTCCATTTGGGTTTAGAAATCCCCAGCAGCAGAAGCTAGGTATTCCAACAGTTAATTAACCTCACTCAAAAACCTGCAGCTTGTTTCCAGCAGAAGTTCCCCACTGTACCTTGTGGCTACTGCAGCTCATTATTCCACTCCCAGCTAGACTAAAAGCCCTCTATTATTATACTTCTGCTGTTCCTGTCAGCAGAGACAAACATCTACAACTTCCACTTTGATAAAAGCATTTCCCATTATGCAGTGTGCTTTCCAGTCCCTTCCCTGTTTTCATGGCTCTTCTATAAACCCTCTCCAATTTTCAGCATTCAATCCACTACCATGTTACCAATGCAAGTCTGCTGCTGGGAAAAGCCTTCCCTTTATTGCAGCTACTCATTCATGTTCCACCTCTTTCTGCCAGTTTTAGGAGTGCATGTGATGACCCTGAAAAACAAATTTGATTAGATGAAAGCCAGCATGGTGTAAAAGAGAGGGGAGAAAAAGAAAAATCTAACAATGCTCCCTTCCCTTCTCCCAGCAGGAATTTGCATAGCCAAGTATCACACAGATCCCACACTGCATGGCTGTATGGAATCAAGTAAACAGGTTCCTGCACACAAAACATCCTCTCTCTTTCTCTCTCTCTCTCTCTCTCTCTAGAGGAAGTTTCATGGCAAAGATTGTCAGTCGAGCTCCGGAACACTAATGAAAAAGCAATAAACTCCTCATTTTTTAACATCTCACTCTATTTGACAGCTTATGAGACTCCATGTACTTTTCATGTTCCAAAAATAGGATTCTGCAGCAATTTGTCCATGCTAAGTTAATGTTGAAGGAGAGCTGGAAAGTGTACTCTACACCTAATGATGCCTCCAACATGATTTAAAAAGGAGGAAAACAAAATAGATGGAAGAACTACAATCTTCTTGTAAAATAAGGCGGAGGCAGCGAGAACATGAGATTAAGACTAGTTTCCTGTTCTTGGAATTCAGGTACTGGTCAAAACTCAAAATGCCTGGCCAAATAAATCATCTTCAGAGCTTGAAACAAGTCTCAAGGGTTAAGCAGAGATGAGTCAGAAAAAGAGAAGTTCAAATTACTTAGCTGGAGCTACAGTAGCAAGAGAAAAAAAAAACCCAAAAAACCCCAAACAAACAGAATTCAGAAGGAAAAATGAACTACTCCTTGAAGTTCAGCAGCTGCCATGTACAAACAGGTACCTTCATGCTTTACACTGCACAAAGACACAAGCTGCTGCCTGGCTCTGTCCTGCACACAAACCCCTTGACTGTATTCTGCTTTACAACCTGGCCTTGAGGAAAGCCTTACACAAAAGCATCACATGCCACCAGCTCAGCCATAAATTCCAGTGTTCACACTTCTCCCCTGTGTTTGGAGGTGATGGCCCAGCACCACAAGGCTTTTATCACCAGCAAAGAGACTTCAGGTAAAGCCCACCAGAACAGTGTCCACTGTCCCCTGTCCCAGACTCTGGCACAGTGACCTGTCCAAACCCTAAAATACCCCAGGTGCCACCGAGGCAGCACACCAGCAGGAAGTAGAAAAACCCCCAGATAACAGATACAATTTTGCACCAGGTTAACATCTCTTTGGAAACTATTTGAACACAGGTGGACAAAGTGTTTTCCTGCTCCTAAATTCCTGCTAAAAGAATATT
Source organism: Anthoscopus minutus (assembly GCA_013399455.1). Lineage (NCBI taxonomy): Eukaryota > Metazoa > Chordata > Aves > Passeriformes > Paridae > Anthoscopus > Anthoscopus minutus. The sequence continues at coordinate 363,299 of VWYI01004880.1, read as the reverse complement.
TTCAGCCTCTCTGTGAAGACATCTTAACACCATCTTTTTTTCTGCAGTACACTCCCCTACAGTGACCTAAACCAGTCAGTATAAGGGGAGAAGAGAAACATGAGAATAACAAAGGAACACGCACAATTTCCTGTAGTATGTATGTAAATGCAGACTCTGACCAGTTATAACAATTCAGGCTTACTCTCATTAATCTTTTTCTACTACTTTAGGTCAGCTATAATCCAAAAATCAGTTATCCTGGATAGATGGGTTTATTTCAATCCTTTTGAACTCACTCACTGGCTCCTAAATTCTGGCCACAAGGCTTTATCACTTTCACTGCCATTCACCTCTTCTTCACAGCAGTTCCAGCTTGTGCCCTTCCTGCCAGCAGCCCCCCAGACTACTAAGCCTGGATGACTCCATCCAAAACCAAGGAGAAGCCTCGGTGCCATAGCCCCAGTCCTTTCATAGCACAGGAAACCAGTTGTACCCATGCTCACAGGCAGCAAGGTTTACCAGTTCACATGCAAGGCAGCTGGGAACCTGTGCTAAGAGGCTCCAACACACCAGCAGGCATCAGGATAGGAAGAGATCCTCCAAACTTCCACCATTTGCTTCCCTGTGCCCAGCAGATCTTGATGCAAGTTCTTTAAATGTTGTTTCCTTGCAGGTGGTTCCCTTTCCCTCCCAGTCGTGGCCAAGTTTCCAGCAACCCAGGCTCAGGAAACATTACAGATGCAAAATTGCGGCGTGGCAAACATTTTTCATTCACCAATAAATCTCAACCAACAGGTTTAAGCTGAACTGCTCACAAGAATATCCAGTTAACACTCACTAGCCCAGCAGGTAAACAGATTCTGGGAGTGAACTGGACTCTGCTACCCAGCAGTTACAGGAACAAGTACTCCAGCAAGTATTTCAGTGCCTGGCTGAGAACAGACCAAACAGGTAGAGCAGCAGGTGCTCAGAAAGATCCAGACCCTGCACAGCTACACACACCTGCTTCAGAGAAACACAAACTCTGAGGAACAGGTACTTCTCCAGAATCATCTTGCAGATAGCTCCAAGCAAGAGTTTTAACTGGATGGAACACTAAAGCAAGGATCCTCCATTTCCAGAAATCCTGTTGGGTTATCAAGCCCAGGGCTCCATGAAGAGAGCACCTTCCAGAGGGAAGGAACCCTTCTTCTACTTCCCTCCTTTGGGCCACAACATCTCTGAGCTTCCCTCATGTGTCATCTGCTCAGGAGCACTTAGCAGAGAGCAGCAGGTGTGCCCAGAAGCTGGAAGTCACCAGGAGCTGTGGAAATTCAGTGAGCTACTCTGCATCTACATCCCTCATTACTGGACAAAGCTCTCCAAGAAGCCAGACTGGCCAATGCAGCAAGGTTTTGTTATTCTTCCCAAAAGACAAGTTACAAAGCACATAAAAACTCAGTGACAGAGTATCAAGGAATGAATTCCCAAAGAGAGCAAGACAGCAGAACAACCACCGTCCTCGTTGCTGTATTCTCCACATGCACTCATATTTGCATGCATGTAAATATGGGTAGCAGCCATCCACTGCCTCAGCCATGAAACACAGTGATCATCATCAGGGCATGCAGTGTTGGCCACTTCATGGCAACATGTAAGCTTCAGTTTTGTGTTTGCCTGGTCACAGTGACACTTTGTGGTTGTCTGGCTCCTAAATATTCAAAACTGGTCTGTTCTACTGAAGTTGGTGAAGTGACAGCATATATACGTTTCCTGCATTATCACAAATGAAAGATTCTGACATCTCTTCAGTATCCAGAACAGATTAATTTTTAACCAGTGGAAATTTTAAAAATAATTTTCTACTGCCAGCAGAGAATGTGCAGACAGCCTCTCACCAGTGAGACTGTCCACTCTCACTGGAAAATACAGAGGGCTGAACTTGGGACTTGATGTAAATACTATCTTCTATTTCTTTTGGTCCAAGGGAATTCAAAGCAGTTCAAGACACATGAAACTTTGCTTTCTTAAAAGTCCAGCAGTGAAACAACATCTGTTTTCACACCAATCACCACAGTTTCCTGCAGTTTCACAGAACTGCTGGAAGACTGTTCTGTCAACCTGAGGAATTAGGAATCAGTTCAGAACACAGGACTTCATGTCTTCAGTACGCTTGCACAACTTGTTGTCTGAGTGTGAAAAGCCTGAAAGGTGAGCAGCAAAACCATGGCTGGAAGTGGTTACCCAAGGAACACTTAGACATCAACACAGAAGGTGCACACAGACTCATTAGCCACAAAGCACAGACAAGCCAGCAGATGAAACTAAAAATCACTCTCCTAGCATAAGCTGAGCGCAGCTTCAAGGTCTTACCCCTGCTAGGCATCAACAGGCGCTTCTTCATGTTGCCTGATAGAGCACAAGTGAACAGAAAAGAGAAAAACATCACATCAGCAACCTGAACAGCAGCAGTTTTAAAAGTTCTTAATGTTAAAACACAGTCAGATATCAAATTTTTGTAATTATATTTCAGGTAAGCTATATATATAAGTTAAAATTAAAGGCAAAAAATGAGAAAGACTCTCAGGATCTCCCTCCCTGCTGAGAGTCACCATTACAACAACTGTTCCTTTCCCCTAGTAAGGAGAGCTACCCTCTGTGCTCTCACTCCCATTCAACAGACCCTTTTCTCCTCATCTGAGATGGAGACTGCACTTTCTCTTCCCTGACACTCTCAAGCAAGAGCAATTCTTCAGATCAGAGACCTGGAGTCCATGCCAGGAACATCCTGCTTCTATCTCCCCCTTCAAACACCTTTCCCTTGCCTCCTCTTCTTGAGGGGGTGAAGCCCGAGCACAAAGGTGGTCAGCAGCAGGGCCAGCAAGGGAAACATCACCCAAAAAGCCTGTTAGGGTATTCTTCACACTACTAATGAAAAAACTGAAGGGAAGTTTCTCCTTCCCTACCCCACTTGTGAGGTTGGCCAAGCCAGGCAGAGTTCCACCAGCACACTGACTTTATGTGCATGCACTTCCCAGGCAGCACACATCATGTGCCTCACCCAGAAGGAGAAATGGGACAGGTGGCTTCTACAAAAGTTAAAAATAATCTCCCTCAAGAATAAGATACTCAGAATTTATATAAAGGACTATGAGTTTACATAATCTCCTTGGTATACTGAAAGGACAGAAGAAAAAGCCTATAGACACAACATAAATTTTGTGGCAAAATATTTACCATCCATTCCATTGTGCTGTTCATAACTTCTTTTTCCCAGGATAGTTGGGGAGCCATTGTTAATGACAGGTGTAAACTTAGCAGGAGTCAGATTGTTGAGAGAACTGGACAAGCTCTTTGCAGGGTCTGGTTTTGGAGGACATGGATGAGACTCTGGTGGAAAACAGCAAAGTAGAATTTTTTTTATTAGCAAAGATTCTGCAATTATAAATCTGAAAACAACCTGCAAACTTCCAAGGTGACCAAGTCCACCTCCTCTTATATACAAACTACCTCAGTCAATAGTTTTGACTGGAGATTGCTACTGATATAAAGCATTTCCATATATTTTGGAATTCACCGCTACTAAAGATGTTAAAATCATTGTTATAGTATTGTTGTAAAATAAGATTTGATAGCAAAAGCACTTTGTATCTACTGCTCTCCAATAACCTGGGGTGATTTTTGGGGCGCTGTATACTAAAACCCAACTTTGGCCATGCTTGTCATGCAACACCCCTACAAACTCCAGGGAAATTTCAACTTTGCCAGTTTGCCAGAAATGTTTATAAAAAATACAATTTCTCCAACGACAAAAAATGCGAGGATTCAAAGACCCACTATAAAAACACAACATCTGAATTCAAGCTTTGGGCCAAGGCAGAGATGAAACCCACACTTTTCAAATGAGAAGACTTTGAGAAAGTTACAAGAAACAGCAATTGAGAATTTCAGCTGAGACTTTCTCACAGGCCCAACAGCAGAGTAACAAATAAATTCAATCTCACTAACACCACCAAAACACCTTGCCAGGCCATCAGCCTCCTTCCATCTCCATCACTCTTTTCTCCCAGCTCAGTAATCCAGTGGAGACCCTGACACAGCACAAGACAAACTCAAAATCTACTGCCACTTTCTGTACAATTATCAAAATAAGGATTTTATCCAAGAGCAAACTCCCCCCTTCATTTGCTCTCTTTTGTTGCACTATATGTTTCCAAAGGTTTCTCAATCCATGTATCCCATTAGTACACAGCAGAAGTACAACACTCAACAGAGAAGCAGTAAATATTTAATACATCCTCAGTCTTATAGTATTTCATCTACAAAAATATTCAAAGAAACCTAAAATCAACTCCAGTGCTGCTAATCTAAATAAAAAGGTGATAAATTTCCTTGCTAAGCTGGAAGCCTTCAAAGTGCTCCTGTCCAAGACTTCCCTGAGGAGAGACTGCATCTGGCTGCCAGAACAACCTGAGGGATGTCTGCAGGGCAGCTGGGAGCACTGGGGAAAAGGATTTGCCATTTGTCTGGAGTCAGCTCTGGCAGGTCACAGAGCATAACTGGATGTTTCCAGTACCACAAACTTACACCAGAGTTCTGGATGGAGCTACTCAGTCCTGCCCCACAGATCAGCTCATGAGGCTGAATTATAAAAATAATTAAAAACCTACCAAAACCCAAGAGGAAAGTGAAAAACAGAAATATGATCCCCTTGTCTAGATTCAGCACAGAATAGCCATCTGATTCACACACAAGCTGTGAGACACAGCACCGTCCTAAACCCAAGAGACCTCTTGGAGCACCCAACTGCACAAACTACCTCCAGACAGCCCAAAACCAGAAGTGAATAATCAAATGTTCTCAAAACATGATGTTAGTGCCTCCACTAGCAGATGGCAACTTGTCCCCATATACATCAGAAGCCAGAACAAACACATCCCTCCCTTCACTTGAAAAACTTTCTGATACAGCTGTATGACCCCAGAGTGGATTGCAGAGACACTGGGCCTGTCAGATTAAGCAGGAAAAGTAAAAAGGACAAGGTAACGAGATGGGTTTCATGTTTCCTTTTGTTTGTAGGGTGGGGTTTTTTGTGCCTTGTTTTTTGTTTGTTTGCTTTTAATCCAGAATGAGCATCTAAATCTAAACCCAAGGGGAAAACCCAAATGGTCAGCAGAGCAGCTAGGAGGGAGTTTGCTGTGTTTGGGGGGTTCTGCAGGTGATGGTTTGGATTGTTTAATACCTAAATACCGCAGTACTGCTTCTAAAGGCTTTCGAACCACTTGCTTTAATAGCAATGGGTTTTCTGAGGCCTCAGGTAAACGTGCTGTGCCTGTAAAACACAGAAAAATAATTAGAGGGTGAAGACATTTAGCTATTATAGCAAAACCAAGCATATAACTCCAGTGTCCTGAAAGAGCTCTGCTGTTAAAAGGAATTTTACAGGTGGTAAGCAGATCCTGGCAACAGGACACAAACACAGAAAATGCTCCATGTAATAGTGCATGTTTTAAAACAAACAACTCAGGAACTTTCAAAGTTATTTTGCCGAGTCTACCATCAGTTAAAAGGCTCTGGAGTACAGCTAGATTTTGTGAAAGCACTAGCTACGTGCAAGAGAGCATCTCAGCAAGCTGCAACTCCAAACTTTACAGGACAGGAGTCTCAAAGGACTCCTTGGCAAGGAGGTCCCAGCTGCAGCAGACTCACATTCTGCTTTGATTGCTGCACTGTTGATGGGCAGGTAGGGGTGTCTTGCAGCGTGCCAAGGGCGCAAGATATCTCGACATAAACGTCTGGCAATTCTGGTCAGCTTTGTTGTGTGCAGATAGAAAGCTTGTCGTGTCTTCATAGCAAACTTGGGACTCCCACTGTTTCGTACTGGCACACCATGAGGACTCTGAAGGGGAAGGAAAATAAAAATGGCTTCTGAAAAAGTAAGTATTAGAAAGCATGGTTCTAAAGAAGAGAAAGCATTGCATACAATCACTTCAAATACTGATTCTCAGGCAGAAGAACAGAAATGGTATTACAGACAAAAAAGTATTTTTAGGTCAGCCATTTCCCATTTCTCAAGTCTTACCCCAAATATCTCAAAGGATAAAATGAAGGTCACCCTTTTAATTTTGCAGGGAATTATTCATTTCTATGCTGTCACAAGTTTTAAGGCAGGGATCCAAAAGCCAGACATGAGGAAGTTACCTGGTGCTATCACATGATTTACAGGTTATAGACTCAACAGAAAGACTCTCCAGTTTTGGGTGCTTAGGGTTGCTCTGGATGTACAACGCAAACTCCTTATAACAAAGCATTTGTCAGAAGGAGAGGGAAGTCAGGAAAAGCTGCATGACAAAAATATACACCACAAACTCACTTTCCAAAGCAAATGTATGGCACACAGGAATGGTTTTGGCTCAAAGCTGCAAGAATTTGCTTTAATTCTTACTCTTAACTCAGCAAATGTACTCTCAGATGTTAAATACTCATTGCATATATTAAAGAATACTACTGAAATACATTTATCAGCTACTGATAACCAAAGCAGTTATCTTCTTTATGAAAAGCAACTAAGTCAACCAGTGAAATAATGCAAGTAGTATCTTGTTATTTCAGACCCACCCATTGCTGGAAAACAGGAAGAAATTTCAGTCTGGGGAGAACAAGGCTTTCCCTTCTCTGACTATTTGCATACTATTAATTAACAAACAAGAGGTATAAGGCAGTTATCTCAGCAATTAGGAGGCTTCAGGGGGCAAAGAGAAACCTGGAAACGATAAAAGTTAAACAAAAGAAAAAGAAAGGGAATGATAGCAAAGAATAGGACAGAGGAAAGGAATTATCTTGATATAAGTCCAGCATGTGCTATACTTCTATCCATGTGATACAATTACTTTTTCCAATCAGCGTAATGTCTAATGCTTCCAGATTAAACTTTCACGAAATTCAGAAAAAAATCTGAGAATTTTGGTTTTCGAATAAGAGAGGGAAAATGAAACAGAAACTGCTCATACAATGGTTACTCAAACCCATCCAAAAAAGGATTATTTTAAAAAAAGTAGGATTAGATAGAAGAACAAGATAAAGGATCTCTAAAAAGCCACTAGCTATTTGGAGTACATCTAATGTTGAATATGCCTTGGGAAGGTAAATAGATTTCAGGAAATAATTCATTCTTTTGGAGAGAAAAAACCAGTGCTGCTCCCCCTACAGCAAAAATCATGGAAACCAAATACCAGAAACACTGGCTGGCATTTCAGTTTCTCCCATCTCCACTAAATCATTTCATGCATCTGAAGGTTGGTTTGCTAAACAAATGATGGGTTTTTTTTCCTCAGGGCAGTACTTGGCAACAAACGCCTTCCAGCCGAGGTTCACGTGCCAGCTTCACTTCTGCTTGACACGGAACACCAAACCCAAGGACAACAAGGAAGGCTGAAGGCATTCTCTGGGTGGTTAAATATTTAAGAACAGGGAGCAGGCAGGTAGGTAGCATGAGACTCAGCTTGGCAGGCAGCCTGCCTGCTGGGTACCCACCAGATTGTTGCGGTTTGGTCCGGGCCTCTCCCCATCTAAGCGTGTGGGCATTTTCAAGCCACCGTATTTCTTCCAGTAGGTCCAACAGGATGCACACAGGCGACACTGCATGTTAGGGGGACCCCAAGAATACCACTGGTAAGACTGGGTGGCTAGAGATAACAAAGGTGGAAATTATATATATCCTTACACAGGATCACTTTTCAGATCTTATTCTCTTTAGAAGCAGCACAAAAGAAAATACGCCCCGCACACAGAGCGAAGCTCAAACAGACCTTAAAAACTGGTGATGGCTTCACTGTCATCACCACTGTTAAATACACTTGTGATTTCAGCAGCATTGACTACACTGATTAATCTACATCCCTTCAAAAATGTGAACAGAAAGAAACAATTATTAGGATGGGAAGGTTTCCTGCCAATGGAATTGAAGGTTCCCCTCTTGCAAGAGAATTTCTGCAGAACATGGGAAACAGCAAAGACTGTCTCCAGGAACTTCCCATATATTAATTTTACAACTGAAGAATGTACAGAGTCAGTGATTTCTCATACAGTCCTACATCCCAGCATCTCTAAAGGCTCCCCATAAAGGGGCACAATCATCAGAACTCAGCATACTAATATCAGGCAACAGATCAAATAGAGTGGTGTCACATATTGTGAAATCTACCAAGAAAAATTGTAAAATTCACACATTGGTGATTTAAATATTCATTCAATAGTCACCTGCAATTATGCAGAACATTTACTAACTCCCCCTTTAGTACTTGATAATTCAATTTACAAACGTAACACCAAAACAAAACAAAATAATCAAAAACAACCTCAAAAGATTTTGCTTAAATGTTGCTATATCCAGTTCTGCCCCCCTACCCCAGCACAAGACAGCTTTTACTTTAACATTTCCATCTCAGCTGCTGTTCTGGCACTTACTGTAACAGCTCTCACAGGCCCGTCCTGCTCCTGCATTCTGTGCCTGGACTCCAGTACCATTTACCACTCCTGGTTTGACATTATTTACATTGATCTGGTTGGGGTTTGGCTTGTTACTTAAGACACAAAGCAAAAAGAAAGACAAGTGTTAAGTGAGGTATGCCATTTTTTATTTGATTGTTGAAGGTATGGCCCAAAATGGCTGAAGACTCAAATTTCACCAGAACCAGCTGTAATTACCAGCAATCTGACTTTTATGAGTGCACTGTCTCCAATAATATTTAAAAATATTGATAACGAAAATAACTGTAATGATAGTTGGATGCCATTTACAAGAAGACTTCAAAACCTTTTAAAAAACAATAAACCAGGCCAGCTAGGTAAATTTATTCACTATCCCAGACATGTGAATCTAGGTAAAAACAGACTCACAAGGAGTTTTATCAAACATGCAAGGACTCTGGTGTTCTGCTAGGAGTTCACATTATGGAAGCAACAAAGAATAGGCAGGCTCTGGAGCCAACTGCTGAACCTAAGCCTGAACTGCAATGCTGGTTACACTCCTATCATATTCTCCTGCCTGAAGACTGAAGGGATTGGACATGTTCCTTTTATTTCCAACTAGCAAACCCAGTATTTGGAAGCAGAAATATCTTAAAACAGCTTTCTGCAACCCCCTTTTTCTTACACAGCAGTCGCACACTGACACAGGAGTTGCAGTGATTTCAGCAACCCAGAACATTTGCTGTGTTTTACCCAGACTAGTGCTACAAAAACAGCATTGTGGGAATAGAGCCAAATTAATTTCTTTCTAATGGGGCACCAGTATCAGGTTCCATGTTCTCAGCAATGATCCCTGAAAGCAAAGGAGTTCCAAGTGACAGAATTCTGAAGACAACTGGAAAGCTGATGCTGCCCTGGAAGCCAGGAAACATCCTTCTTATCTGAAAATGTCCAGTCAGATTCTGAGATACAGAGCTCCATTTTGATAGAGACAAAATAGGTTCTGCTGTGAATGAACTACAGGAACCACACACAGGTTGCATAAGGAGGCAAGAGTGTGTTCGTCCAATCCAGGAAAAACTTCTGATAGTGTTCTCACTGCACAATTCAGAGCCTTTCTGCAGCAGAGAAAGCTCAGGAGGCCAAGTGCCACAGGAACACCGTATGTAGTTTGTTCCTATAGTGCACTGAGCAGCACACACACAGCTCAGAAGCAGAAGAGGAGATAGGGGAAAAAAAAGACATTCAGATTAATTCACAAGCCTGAATATGTTTTCATCTCCTTCTGCTTATTAATTTTCCCAGCTCCTAGAAAGATTAAAGTGTTTCAGGGTGCTTATCAGAAAGGCACCAAGTTCTGACCCCGCAGATGGCAGGAGATCCGCGGGCACGGTTAACAAAGGGCCAGCTGAAAGAGGGAACATTCAGGCTCCTCTGCTTCAGGATGTCACTATAGTAACCTGCTGCAAAAGAACTTCTGCCAATGATTCACCAGCAAACTCCATGTGCAAACATTGCCCCGGTGCTGCAAAACAAACATGCCTCACACATGCACACTGCTGCGAGCCACGTTGCTCCACTGAGAAACAGACTGAAGTAAAGAAAATTAAGGCCTTATGCTTCCAACATCAGGCCTGTTGTTCCCCTTCTGCACCCTGGATTTGTTCTCCAAAAATATAGCAAAACAGTCTGAAATCCATCAGTAAAGCCCAGCAAAGCACATCCAAAGAACTGGGACCAGAAAGGAGGATGATGGCCTGACTCCATTATCCTCTCTAAAACCATTACCAAGCTCAAATTTAAACACAAGTGGAAAGCACACACTGGTGAAAGCTGATCAACAAAGCATGGTGATCACAAGGACTGACACACTGTGGCTGTGGTAAAGCCCAGGGTTGTGCAGCACTACAATTAATGAAGCTGCAGCGAGCACTGGAAAGCGTCCCACTCCAAAGCTACAGGCAAGTTTCTCAGTGGCAGCAACAATAAAATTCAGGCAGATAATGTTTCCATCATATGAGAAGCAAAAAAGCTCTTAATTGTTGATGATATGTTAATTAAACTTGTTTGATATCACCAAAGCCTGCCACAGCTATTAACAAGAAAATCGGATGAGTTACTGGATGAATCATTAAGCAATTAATGAAGCTGAAGCTAAAGATGCAAATAAAGTAGTGAGAATACTGATGGTGTGGCAAACTGTTATTTCCAGTTCTTGTACCAGGAATGGAAGTCTCTTAAAGGGGTTTTAGTCATGAAGGAGCAGCCAGTTATGCTAGAACAGGGACCATGAAGTGCAGATTCCTGGGCTGTATTCTTCAGATCAGTCTCAAGGGAAGAGATGGAGGCAATAAAGCATATGCAGAGAGAAGCCTGCCAACATGGACTGAGGCCCCTGCACAAAAAAACCTCACCCTGAGGATAATCCTGATCCCACAGAAGACTGATATCCCTTCAGTAGATGAGGAGACAGCATTTGACTGTGATAAAATTTCTGTTGTTAGAAATAATTATAAACTCAACCCCAAGTGGTGAATGCTTCCTGTTATTGAAGAACCCATGTGTGCTGACTGCAACAGAACAATTAAGAAATAAAGCCTCCGAAATAGAAACAATTTTAAATTGTTTGTAAGGCACATTTGTGCCATTTACCTCTAGGCATCTAATGGAAGTGTCAGCATCCAGGCAACAGAGGTGAGCTTTCCTCACAGTTCTCCAACCTCCTGTAAATACCCACTTGTAAGAACAGCTCTAACGACCATTAAATAATGCTTTCTGAATAGAAGCAGCTTTCTCCAAAAGAATGATGGAGATTGCCATTTTAACTAGCATTTTAACTAGCACAGCTAGAGAGGGAAGAGCAGTGTTACACCTTTTAAGTCCTCCATGTTGCCATGGGCCTCTGCACAATGAAACGGGGAAGAAAAAAATGGTCTGGCTCCTCAAGCAGAGGACAACCAAGCAACAGACAAAGGAACTACCTTCAGCTTGTTAAGCAGCTGATCCAAAGCTTTGACCTATTCCTCCAGTTTCCCTACTGGATTCACAAAAGGGGCACAGTAGGGAGAACAGTATTTCCCTGCTTCACAGCCACGGAGAGGCTGTGTTTGCAGCTTGTCAAAGCTGCTTCCAGGCTCTCAGATAAAACATTGTAAATAGAATGTATTCACTAACACATACAGATGTAGAGTTAAAAGCTACATTTTTGAGACTGGAAATTGTGTGGAGCAGTTCATTCTTCTCTTTCTGTTCTCACCCCTCCTGGTAGCACTCAGATCAAAGCAAATGAGGAAAAGCCACACCAAACCGAATGTCTCAGCCTTCATGACTGCACACATCCTGATCCCAAAAAGCACAAGCTACACAACCAGATCTTCATCGAAAAGTAGATGGTACCTATGATGCCTGTAAGATTAGTAAAACCAGAGTACAACTTCCACAACAACCTGAAGAGTATGTTTGGGTACACACTAGAAGGAGAAAGAGTCTGAGACACCTGCATGGAGGTTTTCCAAGCAATGCACCCACTTTGGAGGACTGCAGGATGAGGCAGGTGAGAATGTGGAATCTCTTTGGGAGTTCAGACTTCTGTTGCTGCTTCAACACCACTCCCACTGACAGAGACAGTGCTACAGAAAACAACTGAAACATTTGTTTTTCAGGATTTCCTGAGTTTAACTGATTTCACACTTTTTCCTTTCCCCATGAAAGCACATTAGTGCTTTTCAGCCAAAGGGCTTCATTGCCAAGCCGTATTTATAGGCATTAGGTTCTGTCCAGTCAACTACAAATGTCTGTCCCAAAACCAGGGTTCCTCTTGGAAGAGGTACAGAAATGTTTGTTCAGTCTGGGTCAGAAGTGTTTTCTAAGATGTTTGTGTAGGACGTGATAACCTCACATCAATTACCTGTATGACCCTCCATGCTTCAGTTACCTGCATTAATAAACTTGGGGCACAGTCTCAAGCTAAAAAACATCAACTCTAAAGCTTTACATAAAGCTGTTATTTTTCATTGCGTAACATTTATGTGACCTTTGAAGACAGCTTCTATTCTTTTTCTTATTATCTCCCTTCTCTCTGCTAGATCTTCCTATTTACCATCAGAGAAACAAACAAGAGCCCTATCAATGGAAGACAGCCAGAGGAAAAAAAAGATAAAATTGTTTGAGCCTGATATCCTCCAGGGTCTCTCACTGCCAACAATTTTACACCAGTTACTGTTAAAATGGGCTTCAGTCAATCAGCTGGTAGGTTTCTGCAAAGGTCTTGTGACAGCCTATATCAAGTAATTTATTTTTGAGGTGACAAGAGGATCATAATGGCTCAAGCCTAGAAACAGGAATGGGCTCAGTAACATGATAAGGACAAATCAATAACATTGATATTTAGATCCCTACACTGTGCATTGCTATTACAAGCCAAGAATATAATCATCTTCTAGGTCACAAGATAATGTAGATGCCATACAGTCCCTATATGCTAGACCTTGTACTCAAGCTTGTGTGGAATTAATCTAAAAAGCTTAGAAATATTTAATTGCTGCCACCTTTAGAGGTATTAATAGCAAGAAAACAGCAGAAGCATTCATGTGGGATTAAGTAAGTCATGTAATTGCTACTTTTCCCGATACACATGAAAGGATATTGAAGAAGGAGGAAAATGTATCTTCCATTTTCTCAATTAAATAATATGTAAGTTATAGCATAATGCTCATAAAATGAGCTGTGACTGGAAATCAAAGCCAGGGACAGGAAGAGCAGCCACGTGGGCAGAGCCAGGTCTTTTCCTGAAGAAGGGAGGTGAGTTGCTGATTTGATTATGTGTTCTCTAGGCAGGAACAAGAATTACCTTGCTGAGGGATAAGATGCCACTCCAGGCAGCCATTATCAAACGAGCACCACAACCTTCCAAACACAAAGCCCTCCCTCCACACATTATAATCCAAGAGAACAGCAGGACTGCCAGGCTCTTGTCTGCAATATCCTTCTGCATCTGCAGACTAAATTATACTGCCTTTTGCTTTATGTTCTTATCACATTGTGAATTCATGTTTAATTTCATGTCCAGTTTCCTCCTGCAGAGTAACACCGTCCACAAAAAGCAATATTGTTGAAAAATTGCATGATGAGAAATCTATTTGGCTTCACTCTGGATATTACACCTCATTTTTAGTAAATTCACCTGAGAGGTATTGACATATAAACACAGATCCTCTATTTTCAGAAGAAACAAGGGGCTGTCTTGCAAGCTAAATAGATAAAAATTAGTTTTATCTAAGGTAACAGAACAGATGGTAGTTCATAAATATTTAAAAGGAGACAGCATAAAAGAGCAAAGGAGTTATTGGGGATAATACACAGGGGAACATATCTGGGAGTGAAAGTTGAAAAGTGAAAGGGAAGGGTAGACTAGAAGTTCTGCATTATAACAACTACAGATGAGCCTATGCAGAGGAAATGCAGCAGGAGACATTTTACTAATAACTTTGTTTCAAAATAGGTATGTACTAGTGGTGATCCACCGCTGAGAGAAATGAAGAAAACCAGATAGATTACTGAGCAGTTAATTAGCTACCCTTTTGTTCACAACCACACTGACCTGGCAGCAAGTCCCCAACTCCCAGTCCATACAAAAATAAAAATTAGGAGATAAGTAACAGTCACTTCAGTATGGGAACATTACAGAGGATGCAGGAAATGAGCAACATGACAGCAAAACATCCTAACCAGGAAATAATAATATTGGTAGGCCATGGAAGCTGCTACACCATTCCCCTACAATGAACTAGAAAACAAAACAAGAGATACTTACTAGTTGGGTATATACACTTGTTTTAGCTTGCTTTCTGCTTCTGCTGCTTTCAATCGTTTCTTTGAAGAGAAAAGAGAAAACAGTTAAAATAAAAAGAAAACAAGAGCAATCTTACCTGAGTCAAGTAGTAAACCTGTAAGGACCTCAGCAGCTACCACTAAACCTTTTTCCAACACGAAAATATCCACTGAAGACAACTGTGGGCATCACACAACTATACAGCTTTTCAAAAAAGTCAGAAGAGATGCCAAGCTACTGTAAATGAGGATAGACTTTCCATTCCCATTCACTTCAAACTCCTTTCAAAAAAGTTTTTACTTCCCCTGCAGAAGAAAATCTGACATGCCACTGTCAACTGTCCATGATAACGTTCAGCAGTTGGACAATAAGAGACAGCAATGCAACCTCTCCATCAGTTCCCCAACAGCTGCACCAATCCAAAGTTTCAAGTAAGACTTTTGTGTTGAAACCCCTCAACTTCTCAAGGCTCAGCGACATGGGATATTTTTCTTTAGATATTAAAAAGGTCAATAGCTCCTTTTACAACTTAAACCTTTACCATTTTAACAGTAAGAGAGACACTCTGAGATTAATGTTTCCTCTTTATTACATTTGCAAAATAAATTTAGGGTGAACTTTTGGAGGTCTCTAGTTCAACCTCTGCTCAAAGCTGGCACCAGTTGTCTTCATAAAGCTGTGACAATGTTTTCCAGACAAACCAGCAGCATGGGAATACTCCAGACAAACAGGTTAGCTTAACATTTTCTATGCAGCAGCCTCAAGGCACAGTCTAGGAAAATAACTGTAAAGCTGAAGTCAGTATCTTCATAGAAGCAGGAAGCACCAGAAAACATAATAAAATTGTAAAGTGTGTCAATGAGGAGCTGGACAAACATAAAAATTGTTTTTACAGAGACATCACAGACAACACAGAAACAAAAAAGTAAATGTTTCCTGTAAGCATAAAGCTTCTATCAGGACAGCTTTAAACAGTGATTTTCCATAGGACACTCTGGCAGTTCCTAACCAAAGCTCTCTAGACAAAGAATTCTCCTCTTCCCTTTTCCCACAAATAACAATCTTCAAAATCAAAGAATGAAGTTGTCAAGCTAGAGCTGGGAATGAGAAAACAGAACCTCTGGAAGTTATCCTGAGACCAAGGCTATGGCTGCAGAGAGCTGCACTCCTGCCTGGCTCCTTTCTGCTGGCTTGGGCCAGTTCCCCAGATTGCTTCTGCCCAACTTCCCCTAGGACAAGAACTGCTGCCTGAAAACTGGCCTCCAGACAGCCCCAGCAGAGACCTGGTGGAGACAATCCTCACCAGCCCTACAGAGGGCAGGAATCAGCAACACACACCTTGCTGCCCATCAGTGATGGAACTGAAGAGGTTCTCCTGAATATCAACTGCATGTTCAAACTGAACGTTTTCAACCACCCCAACTGAGCATCTTTTTGTAAGAAACAAAAGCACCCAAAGAGGGGCCCCAAGAAGTGTTGTTACAATGGTTCTCCAAACAGCATCAGAAATCCTCCTCTGCCTTCCAGAGTGACACCACACAGGAAAATCACCCTTTAACAAAGTGCATGCTCAGGTGCCCTTCAGCCCAGGAACTGGAACCTCAGCTGAAAAAGAGAACTTTGTGCTCCATGCACAGACTGCCATGGGCACTTACATCAGCAGATGAACAGCTCCAGAGCCCATGGTGTCCCCAGGAAACACATGGAAACAGAAAACATGGAAATCCAACACCAGAGACTGACAAACAGCTTCAAATACTGCTTGATGACCAGTAGCAGAATCCAATTTCCTTGAGACAGGAAATTCAGGAAACTTACACTGGTAAAGAACTGTAATTCTTTTCAAGTTTCTAGATTGTGAGGGGAAAAAGCTGCAGTTTTCTTGACATCATCTCCCAAGGGAACTATGTGGCATCATTATATTATGACAGTTCTGGAAATGTATGAATGCAAGAGCTTCATCCAGGCACAAAGCATTATCAGCAACTGCAATATTCTCCTGTGCACAACATAAAGCCATTTGCCTTGGGGACATGGCTAATTTAGGGTATTAAGCAGCATTTTAGTGAACAGGTGATGAATGTTAACCTCACCCCAAAGATCTCCCTTGCTACTGATGAGCAGGGAGCAAGCCCTGAGCTAAGAAGTGCCATAAGGCACCTGTACCTCACAACTGTCCCACGGCTGCCTGGGGAGCAGCACAGCACACAACAAAGGGCACACACCCCTATTACAAACACCACGCCAGGAAAATTGAGGGTTGCCAGAAGGTACCAATGTCCTGGGTAAGAAGAGGCTTTGCACTAAGGACCTGGGGCTGTGGGACAGATAGGATGAGTTTCCTATCTCCTGAAGAAGGTACAAAAGAAAGATGTCTAAAATGCAGTTGTGCACAATTTCAGAATAATCCCTTCCCTCAGAGAGTGCTTTGCTACGTCCTTTACCAGTTATTAATTGATCTGTGCCTGAATCATATTTATGCTATAAATTCTTAATGCTGTTTAATGTAGTTATGAATGTCCTCACCCCCAAGAAAGACCCAGAACATTTACAACTTTTTCTAGTAGTTTGGCCTAAAAAAAAAAAATCTTTCTTTGAGTTATTTATATACACAGATCTTAAGTATATCCTCTTATTTACCTCAGCATATTTTCCCAATCTATAAAGATATTACCAACTTGTCTATCCCACAGGGACCAAGGGATTAAGCACTGTACATTAAAGTTGGTGCAAACATCTGTCCTTATATGTCCTCTCCCAGATGTGACATCCTATCCACAGAGCTTGAAAGAGTTTTATAATGATGTATCAGAGCAAATGTTTGTGGTCATTTTTCTAAAGAGTGAACATTTATAAAGAGGAAATAAAAGAAGTAATCCAGGAACACTGTGGATAGTTCAACACAAGATTTGGGTTGGTAGATAGCAGGGGGATGCCTCAGACACCCTCAAACATTAAGCCTTTATTAGTTTATGATAGGAAAGAAAAATCACACCATCTGTGTTCAGAGGAGAACTTTCACACTGTTTATTTTTTTTTCAAACCTCTGAGCATCCAGGTGTTGAGCACACAACAGAGGTCAGGGAGGTGGGACAGAAGAGGGAATTAGACTGTGATAGGTTTGAGAGAAATGCTCCCAGCTGCTTGTGCTCCAGCAACACATCTGACACTGGATGGGTTGTACCTATGGTCTCTGGCAGTTTTGGCAAGAAAGTGACTGAGTTCCATATTAACACAGGTTCAACAGGAGGTGTTCGGGGATGAAACACCCCACAAATGTGGAAAAGCCTTTCACTGACGTTATTTCTAGACTTCAGCACACAGGACTTAATGAAGGCTGGTACATTAAGACATCACTCACAGCTCTGGGCTAGGTACAAAGCAGGCTTGCATCCCTTCAGAAAGATGTTTTCTATGTGCAACAAGACTGACCCAGAGATCCCAACCTCATGGAGTCAAGTATAAGGGCACTTCCACTTTCCCCAGTGTGTTCTCACCATGCAGACCTAAAACCAACTTTCCCTGTCTATTCTTCCAAAGGCACTTCCACACAAAAAATAGAACAGCAGAAACTGATAGTATTAGACCTTCTCCTTGCAGTTACCTGCTTCTCAGAAACAAATAAAAATTGAAAAAGTAAATTAAAGCCTTTAACTCCTGAGAGTTAAATGTGACAAATTCAGAAAGTCATCTGTCATTGCCATGTCCCAAGCTTGTCTCAACCTATGGAAACTTTAATGTTTTAAAGTTTTGAGGACTTCCTCTAATGATAAGCACAACAGTGGAAGCATTTAGCCTTTAAAAAAATCAGCCTGGAATTCACAGCTATGTAAGAATTTAAACTCTAACCAAATGAAAATGCAGGCATAGGCAAACACCACATCAACCCTCAGAGCTCTCAAATCACTGGGAGAAGCCAACAAACAGCTGTCAGTCAGCCAAAGGCATTTCAAAGCTTCCTTAATCAGGAACAGACACTCTAGTGTACTGACATAGAAAATCTGTCCCAGGAAAAGAACTCATTCCAAGGAGACCCAGGATACTGAATTTGGGATGCATCGCCCTCATTTTGGTCATGACAGCTCTGAAAGGCAATTATTGACAGGACAGCTCTTGGGATCACTGTGGACAGGCGTTCAGGAGCCTGCACTAAACTGCCAGCTCTGTGTTGACATTGTAGAAGAATTAGTCTGTTCTTGGAGGGTCAATCCTTCTCCAGATGACCCAACTCCTACTAATGCTGCTGATCTTCAAAAGCATGGTATAGCTACAGCAAAATAAAAATTACTGGGTAGGATATTCAAGTGCATGCTCTGAAAGAAGCCAACAGGCACACATCTCCATCTCGGTGTCCTGCTCACAAGGAGGTGCTGCACTGAGCCATCTGATCTCAGGTACACCAAACACGAGTACAAGTTACTGTGCAGCTCTCAGAACAGGTCTTCTGTCCCAGGCAACCCAAAATCTCCCTTCCTCAATGGCAAGAGACTGAGATTCACTATTATGGCAGTGTTTTCTCATGCCAAGAAAACATCAAGGGAAATACAGAAACCCAGAAGAACGTGAACAGCTCCCAATGAACTGTTGCTTCTTCATCCAAGCAGGCAATTGGTTGGTGACACAAATCGTTATTCCTATGTTTTGTAACTCACAGAAACAGACAATTCAAATGCACTTTTAATGTTCATTCAGCCAAAGATTTTACAAGAACAAGCAAGTTATTAATACTTTTATTAAACCCTGTAACATACAGACTTGGAATATAATTTAATCATGTCCTTGGAAAGAGGGAAGTGGAAGTGCAAAAACTCATGGTACAAGCTTTGCATGTCCTTACTTGGGATACTTTCAATATCTTATGTACAAAAATGCTGTCAGCCTCAGAAACATTTTGTGGTATTGGTCCAAGAGAAGAGTCTGCACAGAACAAACACTATGAAGAAACAGATGGAAAAAATGGCAACAGATGTATCTTGTCAAAGACACTTGCACTCATCAAGTAAAATATAAATGTAACACACCATTATTTGAACTACAACTTCCTATGCTTTCCTCTTTGTGGTTACATATAGATAGTTCTCAAGCTTTTTATAAACGTTCCATGGTACCATTTGCTTGTACAAGCTGGGAATTTGAGATGAGGTCTCCAGCTCAGTTCAGACCTAATTGATGTGGAATCTCTGCACTGTCACTCCTACCTGTTCAGCTCCACTGTCCCCTAAGTGCAGAGTCTCTAATTGGGAAGCTTTCCCCAAATCCCACTCCCTGGCAAACTCCTGGGCAGCATATGGAAGGTACAGCAAAACCACAAGAGCAAACCCAGTGGACAGGAACAAACCTGTGTAAGAAACCATAGGCTTGTTGTGTTTTTTAATTGCTGCAAAAACAAATAATTGAAGCCTTCACATAATTATGTCCTCTGCAATTTTGCCTATGTACAAATAAACTTCAGGAAAATGGAGAAAGCAACGGGGAAGGAAAAACCATGAGCTCTTCCAACTCTTCCCCAGCGTGCCAGCTTCCACCACATGTTCCTATCATCCATTTCCTAACTGGAAGGAAAAGTTTCAGTCAAAGAATGAACTTGGGGAAAGAGTGGAATGAGGATGCCTCTACTATTTTTATTAATAGTAAAATATAATTGATGCAAAAAAGAGTTCTCATTTGTCATGAGGGTGCCTCTGTAATTTCAATAGTGCCCCAACCAGAAAGAAAATGGTAAAAATCACATTACAGCATGTGGCAAACATTGGTAAATGCCTCAGACATCTAGTCTTTACACCCCAGGCTGAATTTCCAAAGAAACAAGGCAGGACATTGTCACAATTCCACTTTTTCTAATAATTCAAATAGCTGCCTCAGCTTAGTATTGATAATTACAATGAAAAATCCATTCTAAACTTCTCCTTTCTTTACTCAGTTTTCCTGTTAAGCATCATAATTAGTTTTCAGCAAGTTGTACTGTGAGACTTTGCATGCTGCTTGCATTGTGCTCACTTTATTTCAGGGACCAGCCAGTCCTTGTACAGAAACAGAGACAAAAATGATTGCAAACACTACTGAGAGCTGATTCTCAGGTATAACAAGTCTGGGGGTTTGAGCCAGTGACACTTCCCAGGTAAACATTTCACTCACAGAGCTTACAGGAGGCACCCAAGTCGTGGGCAGGCAGTGCTGGGGAATCAGGAGAGGCCTCTCGTACTGCAACTGCCCCCCCAAAAAGTCACTGCTGGTAATGCTGACCTTGAACTCCACAGCCAAAAAGCAACTGCCCTGCCTTCCTTCCTCTGCTGAATTCCAAAGCAGACATGAGAAAGCTCTGAGCAAACAGGGGAGCAGCAAACATGAAAAGAATGCACTCTTGCCAATGCTGTTTGTATCTGCAGAAGGGCTGATGAGTTTAGGGACAAGAGATTGTTCTGATCACAACAGAACTCACCTATTGGAAAGGCTGCACCCCAAGAGGGAGAATAGAAAAATGAAGTTTGGTTTCACAGGCAAGAAAAACAAGTTCTGTTAGAATGAAAGAGGTGATTCTGGCTCTCTTACCTGCTGAACGTATCTGTCTGTAGTTTTCCACATGTAGTAATATTCTATAATGCTTGTTAAGGACTTCCATGGGAGCTGGGGACACAAAGGAAAAGCAGCATTTACTGAAGGGAGCTGGCACACAGTCTCACTGAAATTCACAGGGTTCTTCTGACTGACGGCTGCAGCAGAGTCTTGCAACTACTAACCCTCCTCCAAAAAACAGACAGTCAATCTACAAAGGGGATTACATGCACATGGGACCCATATTAAATTAAATGCCTTTTCAAAATACTCTCAGCTTTCAGTGTAAAAGTGGAACAGGGTGCAGGTAAATTTTCATGCTGCACTGGCTCACAGCAAACCATTCCAGAGAAGCACAATGTGGAAGGCAGTCCACAGGCTCAAATTCTGCTTCAGCAGCAGACTGAAGCAGGAGTCACAACTACAGAATCACAGTTCTGATATGCCGGGCTTCAGTGGAGCTGGCCCACTAAAAAAACCCAACCCAAAACAAACCATCAACAGAACTGTGCTCTGCCAGCTTTGTTCTCAGCGTGAGAAGCACAAGGATTCCAGCAGGACCACAGTGTTGCTGTTTCCAATCCCTCTACGAGATTAGAGCACAGGACAAACAAAATTGAAAATACTTGTTGTTCCAGAGTAGTTGAACAACAGTGAAACTTGGCTTTCTTTACAGTGAGAGAGTCCATTCAATCTGCAGGCTGAGCACCTAGGGTGGTGCTTTGGCCAAACTACAGGACACTTCCCAGGACTCCTTTTGAAAACTTTCAAAAGGCCCTTTCTGAAACGACACTGTAAAGGTGACTACATTTTCATGTTTCAGAAGGCCCAATACCTATTCTCCTTCAAACACAAATTAATCTAGAGCAGCTTGGCTGTCACAACACTTTCCTACACCCTCCCTCAGCTGTAGTGGAACAGATGATCCTAAATTAACGTTTCCAAAGGAAAAGCGATCATCTGTGATATGAAACTCTGACTGTACACCAGGCTGTCACCAGTGTGAGCTCTGCCTTTCCCCACCTTACAGCAAGACACATGCTCCAGTTCAAAGCCCCCTTGTTCAACACAAGTAAAAACACAGGGTTTTTTTTTTGCCAGACAAGCTGCAAGCCAGCTCTGGCACCAATCAGAGACAGTCGCCACAGGGGCCCCCTTTTATATACTTACAAAATCTTGCTGAATGTCAGTGAAATCTTTTCCGTATTTTTCTAGTGCTTCCTCAAAGAGGTTTGCCTCTGAAGCAGACCACTCCTCCATCTCATCTCTGCACAGGACTGGCCCACCTTGTGGCACAAGTGCAGAGATTGCCTTGGAAATGTCATAGACATTTTTGTGCAAAGTGTCCATAGCATGGAACTGGGAGGTCAGAAAAGAGAAAGAGAAATATAAGTATCTGGTTGGAAAAGTGTTCAACAGCGAAAGAGCAATGACAAATTCTGAGACCTGAAGGTGCAGTACAAAAAGTCTATAAAAGCTGGTTCCAGCCTCACACCGACTGCGGCTGTCAGCGTACAAACCTGACATTCACTGACAGTGAGGTCTGTGGAACACGAGCCCTTCTGGATCAATTACTCCTATCAGCTCCTCATCAGCACCACCACTGCAGCACTGCTGGTGAGAAAATGCACAGGATAGATCCAGTCTCCCCAGGACTGAGCTACCATCCACAGATGGGGCATGGAGATAGAGGTCCAAGGGCGCTTCCACAGACATAGCCACGCACTTCCTTTGTCAAGTGATCCACAAAAATTCCATATATGAAAAACAAGAGCAGCAACACGTGTATGCATCCCCCCTCAAAGGGCAGAAACCTCAACAAAGATTGAAGTTAAGTCACACATCACAGCTGAGCAGGAAAAAAGAATGACTCTCAGGGGCAATTACTCCTCAGAAAGCCAAGCCACGGCTGTCTGCAACTTGTGATTTACAAGGGCCGAGAACATGCTCCGAAGGAGGAACTGCTATTAGTAAAAGAAAGCTTGGCTTTATTTCCCTGTTTCTGCAGTTGTAATCAGGATGTTATTTGCCTTTCATCATACCAGCTTTGTGCATGTGCATAATTAACCTACACTGTTCTAGACTAGAATTCGTTCTACATGCAAGTTTACATTACTCCAGTTACGAGGTGAGGCTTTGATAACAGTTCTCTGGAGACTTTACAAATTTCATTCAAATTTTCATTAAACTTTCTGTAGCATAAAAGTTCAATTTTTTTCCCTTTCCTCAATCCACTCAGCAACATTTATGATTACAAAATGTTAACAACATCACTGTTCCTCAGGTACTCTAAACTGGAGCTCAAAAAGAACAACAACTGATATTTCTTATCTGACCACAGGCTTCTGCCCCAGACATCCTTGGTCAATCTCACCCAAGGATGCCAGTGGCAGTCTGGGGCTGGGGAAGTGATGAAGAATGGCATTCTGGCATTGTAACATTACAGCCAGGCAGACAATAATTTGCATTCTTCTCGAGAGAGCTACTGAGCCCATGCAAGGGATGGGCTGTCAAGCATGTCATCAGAATACGGTAATAAAATTAAGCAAAAAAAGAAAAAAAAATTGTCTCATAGTATTATCCATGATAGCTTATATGAGGAACAAAGCCAGAAAAAGTTACTTCATCTGTAACTAAAGGATTCCTTTACAAAGGCAGGGTCTGCTTCACAGCAAGCCACAATTACAGCCCATCTGCCCCTCTCTCTTTGCCAACTGTTAATGCTGAGGTGAATATTTTGCATCTCTCACAAACTTAAGGTCCTCTAAAAAAAAAAATCTTACCAGTGTGATGTCCCTGGAGGCTGCTGCAGCACTCATGTGCAAACTTGGCTGTCTGACAGAACTACTGCAATCCAGGGCTCGGGCAAACGTCCCAACAGACCTGAGAGAAATGAAACCCAGCATTAACTTCACGTGCAGACCCAGCATAAACACAAACACCCAGCCAACACTTCCTGAGATGAGCAGACTCCATTTCCCAGTTACAAGATTACATGGTTTGGTTCTCATTCTGAGCCAGAGACCATTCTCTCCAAATGTGGTTTGTTACTGTGAGCACTTCACTTAGTTCAAATGACTGAAGAGGCTCAGCCATGGGAGAGGAAACAAAGACTCAAGGGTCACCAACAGGGAGTTCGGAGTTCCTCTCTTATTCCTTATCTCCCAACAGACTTGAGCTGCAAAAGGAACAGAGCACAAGCAGGCTTTATGAATGACAATAGTTTCTTCCACAACAGCAAGAGCAGTGCTGCACTGTCCAAAGGTACAGAGACAGATGCCAAGATCAGACACAAAAAATGCAACGATGCATTTCTAAACAATGCTTTTTCTAAACAACGTTTTTCTAGAAGTTTCAGAAAATTAGAAACAGTATTATTTTACAACTTAACACTGTATAATATTTATCATAAAGCCTGCATAACACAGCACACTTTTCAAATACTTCACAACTAATCATTTCTGCATCTGAGACCACAAGTTCCACGCTCTTCAACTTATTCCTAAAATTAGTTGGAGAAACCTGTAACAAACACAGGTTCTCAAAATTCCTACTCTACTGCCTGCTTGCTACCCTACATGGGTGAAACACTTGTGCTCCTGCACAGTGAACTGGAGCTGAACTCCTCTGAGCAACTACAACAAAAAAAACAGGTGGGTTGGGTTTTTCACCCTCCACTCAGGTCACTTCCCCAAACTAGCTGAGAGCACAGAGGAACACACTGGTGCCAGGCAGTGCAGGAGTAGGAAAGGTAAATGTTTGAGCAGTAGTTGTCATCAAACATCTAATTTTGGCCAAAACCCAAAGCAGCCTCCCCCATCCAAGTGTCTGTGGCGATTCACACTTCACCCTCTTCCCAGCCTCCCAGCCACCATCCCCACCCTGCCTCACAGCTCCCCCGTGCCCAGCTCTGGCTGAGCTGATACTTTTGTGTGTGTGTGTGAACTAATTATAAATGGGAAGGCTCTGCTGATTCTGAACAGAGGCAATTCCTGCACCCACCTTTGTAGCAGCTGCATTGGCAAACCCAGCGGGCAGCACTGAACTGCCAGAGAGAACCACTAAAACCAGTTCAGCCACCCAAACCCTACACAAGGTGGAAAACCCCATCACACTGCAGCTCCACAGCCTCTACAAACCAAACCACATGAAAACCCAAGAAGGGGAAGGGGAAAAAAAGAAAGTAGAACCAGGGTTCACCTATGAAAGTACCACCTAAAACACAGAGAATTTGGAGAGGGTT
Source organism: Anthoscopus minutus (assembly GCA_013399455.1). Taxonomy (NCBI): domain Eukaryota; kingdom Metazoa; phylum Chordata; class Aves; order Passeriformes; family Paridae; genus Anthoscopus; species Anthoscopus minutus. Next base: position 338,244 of record VWYI01004880.1, on the reverse strand, counting down.
ACCTGTGTGTTTTTTCCCCCTAAATTTATCAGTCACCAATTACTATAACAGCCTAAAATTTTATACAGGCTTCTGTTTATAGAAATGCATACCAACAAATCAGTTCAAGAGCTTTTTATAAAGAAGAGTTGATCAACAAAGATTGCTTTGGGCTTAAATGAAAACGACAGAACTACAGATTTGCAGGGTTTTATTTTATTGTACTTACCTCTTGGAATCTAGGCATTAGAAAGTATCCTCAACCTGTCATAAGTAGTATTTACCAGAAATCCTAGCAAACCATTAATGGTTTTGAAAAAGGCACTAAATGGACAGAGCAAAGAGCTGCCAAGAATTTAATTCACTAAGTCCTCTGCATGCTGACCAAAGTATTTGAAAAACCTCACCAATTACAGGATCACTTTCACATGCAACTTGCTTTGCTTTAACGAAACCAAGTTGTAAATCTGAGGAGCCGTTCCCAAAGCCACGCTATTTCCACACAGCTATGTAAAATGTACCTCATCTTAAAAAGGAGCAAGTGACTCAAGCAACCAGAACCAGCACTCATGCTAATAAAACAAAAAAGAACATGACAAAGTGCTTGGAAGAGTTACAAACATTTACTTCTTCAAAAGAGAGGTGAAATGCTCTTACCGTGCTACCACCAGGAACTGGTCTATCTGCTTGTCTACTAGTGGGTTAAAGGCCTCCCAAACTTTTGTTTCAAGTTTTGACTGATCCCTTCCATCATCCTCACCTGGTTGAAAAACAAATCAGAAGTATTTAGTATGGCACTCTTAAAACAGAAGCACTTCCTAGATTATTTTTTTATCTCACAATAATGTCACTGTTATCCCATCTCAGCTGCTCTGCCTGACAGGGCACTGTGAAAATTTCACTGATTTATTTGTATTTGACAAATCTAGCTTGACAGACACAGCAACAAAGCTCATCCAAACTGGGCACTCAGACTTTCACCAGCTGGAGTCAGAGGCTATGTCATGGGAAACTCAGTGCATCTTTCTCCAAACTAGACAGTTTCTTCTCAGTTTCCTTGCTCAGCCTGTCTGTCTTCCTCCTTCATCCTGCAGCAGCTCCAGGAAAACAGACACACTCCCAGCTGCTCTGAGCAGGCCAAGAGTGGCTGGTTCAACCCATATCACCTGCTTTCTAGGGGCAAACCATGGCATCAGACACTCCATTTTCCTGAGTCCAGACAAACCAGAATACCCTGGTAAAATACAGGGGCTACTGAGAATCCCTTCTTTCTGCTTCCTTTGAAACATCTGGTGATTATCCTTCTCTGAAGCCCCATGCTGGCCCACTGAGGGAATAGGATGCCTTTCCCATTAGTTCATCCTCACTCAGGAGCCTTGCCCAGCTGTTGAATAAATACCTTTTTCACAGACAAATTAAACAAGAGACCTGACCTGGTTTTTTGCCTGTTTTAACATGAACTAACAGTGTCAGCAGAGCTTCTAAGCAGAGACAGAAGCATCTCATTGCTTCCACACCTTGGCCCATCCAGACTGGATGTGCTCTTCCCAACACAGGTCACAATCTCCTCTCTCTTAGGAGAAGCTTATGGATACACCTTTCCCTCTGCCTTACACAGGGCTCAGGAAAGAACAAATAGATGCCAACACTCTCATACCTCTTAGTTTTTCCACCCACTTTTGGATCTGTAGGGCAGTGCAGAGACAAATCTAAAGTTATATTTGATAGAATGATGAATATTCCTGGTTCCTGCTACTTTTCCCCCCTCCTCAGGCCAGTGTCCTCGTGGTCCCACTGCTCCACGACACACTGGGGGCAGGCTGAAGTCTCAACACATGCTCCAGCCAGCAAATTCCTCCTCCTGCCTGTTCTGCAGGTGAGAAGTGCAGGCTGGCAGCCAATACTGGGATGGGGAGAGGGCTCCAGGGAAAAGGCACCCGGCAGTAATGGGCAAATTGATGAGGGCAGACAGCATTTAATTGGCAGTAATTTGGGAGGGGCTCTTACAGGGAAGTGAGGCTTGATTAAAAACACAAAAGGCTTTACAGATGTGATGGAAATTTGTGTTTCCCATGGAAATTCTGAAATCTCTTAATAAAAAGAGTGTAAGCTCCGAGAGAGCCCATTAATTCAATTTATTTCAGCAACTTTTATGATTTGGACGAAGGCCCATTTAAAGACCCGTTTGCAAGAGAACTAATTGCCTTCAGTGGGCAACAGCCTCAACAAATCCAGCCACTGCTGCACACATGGCCTGGCAGTGCAAACCATCTCCCACACCCAGGCAGGCCTCACACAGAGAAGTGGCCACATTCAATGTGAACTCTTGACAATGTAAATAAATGTAAATAAATTGACAATGTAAATAAATTACAGAAATTACCCTCTTTTAGCAAGTCTGTTATATCTGCCTGGTATCTGTTTCCAACTCGAATCTCTCCTTTATCAGCAAGCAGGGTCTTTTGCTGAGGATCATACACTAGTGAATAAAAGAAGAAATCCTAAAAATAAAACAAGAGTAAAAAGGTAAACAGTGTTATTAGCTTTTACTTTCAGCTTTGCAACCCTACTATCAAGTTTTTACAGTTTAAGTGTGGTTTCATTACCTATATATAGATTTTAAAACTGGGTGAACAAGAAGTAAATGAACCACCAGTTTTAAAACCCCATTTAAATGCTGCCACTTTTTTCAACATTGCAAGTGTTGGCTCTCAACATACAGCCTTTCAAATTGAAGTGAACAAAGCTCCTCTTGCACAGGCAAGGCTCAGGAAGGCCAGGAGACAATTTTTAGTCCCACCAGCTGTTTCAGAACACAAAATTGCCATATCCCATGCAATCCCATATTCCAAACCTGGAGCATGAGATGCCAGTGACCTACCCACCCAGAAATACCAGCACAAAGTGAAGCATCACTTCAGAGTGTTACAGCCAGACCAAAGCAACCCCACAGAGGCACAAAGCCCCAGACAAGCCCCGTGGCCTCTGCTGGGCTTGCTGCAATGTCTCAATATCTCTCATGCTGCAAGGCCCAAAGCTGGCCAAAAACCTACACAAGTGGTCTCACAAGGGATGAAGTGAGGGGCTGAACCCATTCCCTCCATCTGCTGGCTAAACTCCTGCTAATACAGAGCAGGATGTGCTCAGCCTTCCTTGTCACTGCTGACCAGCTTCTTGCCTGCTGCCATCTAAACTTAAACCACCAAGTTCCCTTCTGCTTGTTATTAGGAGAGGGGCAGCAGATTAGGCAGCAGCAGTAATTAGCTGCAGGTGGCAATCCATTAATTTGTTGCTTTTGTTCAAGAAGATGAGGAAAAGGCTAAAAGAGCTGCTTGGCTTCCGCTACCTGGGTATGTAAAATGAGAGCAAGAAGGCATTCCACAATGAGAATGTTCTGCCAGGGCAGAGAAATGAAACAGCCAAATTTTTTAACTACTTAAAACTGTACAGTGTGAGTAATTAAACTTTTCTGCATGGATAAGTACTCAGCTATAGCTACCGACCAGGTATGCTCCATCCAAGTATGGTGTGCAGCTCTGGGCAGGATTAGAGCTCTGGTAGGACATGGAACAACAGACCTTTTGTAACCTCTGTCCCCAGCAACATGGTCACCAGGAAAGAGAACTGTCTGAACAGAAACAGGATGTGCAGAGTGCCATTTTCCACATCTCAGGTTTCTGGCTTATTTTCTCACTCCCTTTATTTCTGTGGCACTAGCAGGAACCCTTTTTAAATGCATCTCATTTCATGCTCACCTCATTTTTCCCTTTCCCTATATTTGTATGTGTCAACAGCATGCAACAAAAATTAGGACAAAACCAGCATGAGTTTCAAGCCCTGTTCAGCTTTACGAAGAGGTGGCAAAGGAAAAGAGAGTTTCCCAATCTGTCATGCAAAGCCCCAGAAAAAGAAGAATTGCTGTGAGTTTCCACAGTAACATGGCAAAAATTCTGGAAGAGAACTGAACTTCATCTGGAAGGGTTGTCTGCAGTTGGGTTTGGGTCAGAGGATTTGACTACATCCTAAGCAAACGATACTTTTGAAAAAACTCCTACTCCCACAGGCACCAGGGTCAAGTTACATCAACCTACGGGCACAAGGCAGCCTCAGAGCACAAGAATACTCCTTTATATTACATCTATGTAAAGAAATCTGTGTCTCCTGCTCCCTGACACATTCAAAGCTCAAGATATTGCAATACTTGGAGAACGTATCACTGTGGAAATAAAAGGTAGGAAAAGCTTTTGTCTCACAGGCTTCCAGGTTATAAATACAAGCGTTCAATTTGTTCCAGGTCCAAAATACCTGACTGCAGGACAAAGGATATGCAGTGCAACATTAATGCTTTGCAGGCACACTGCCCAGCAAAGATGCAACACTCTGCAGTGTAAAAACAAAGAAGAGCAATTCCACAGCCAACTTCTTTAGTCTTTCTTGGCCAGGGAAAGTCATACATAGTGGAAGAGGATTCTCCCATGATATTTGATTGTCAGATGCTTTATTGCTTTTCTTTTATTGGTTATCACCATGAATTTTCTCTACAAAATCTCTGTTAGTCTCAGGTCATCCATTTATGTCTTGTCCAGTTTTGTCTCAAATCAATCAAGCTGAGCAAAAGAATGAAAATCCTCTGGTCTCTTCTGCCCATCCAGAGCCTCCTCAACAGAGAAGAGATGGAAGTCTGGGGGCCCAAGTGTGGATCCAGGAGAGACTGCAACCCCTAGAGGCAAGTCAATACTTCTGCCATCTTCCCTCACAGACATGAGAGTCATTCTTGCAGACTGAGTGGGGCTGCTGAAAACATCAATATATGTCTGCTTAGTGCCAATGCAAGCTAAGATACAAACCAGATCCTTGTGCACTCTAAAGCATGTGTGAACTCCTCACCATCACCACATGGCGACAACAACTTTCCACAAGGGTTTCACAACAAAATAACTGCTCTTCAAAATCCTCCTTTTGTGCTGTAAAACTGTGTATGCTGGGTTTGCAGCAGTCAAGAAAGAGAGGGGTTGTCCCTTTTCAAGATTCCAGAAGACAGCCAACACAGCCAGGAAAAAATTAACAGGACCTACCAAGAGTTAAAATTGAATCATGACTTTGTGCTTCTCACAACTGTTAGACAGATCTGCTCAGAGCTCCCCTGCCCAAGCCCCTAAGCTACCCCTGACTACAGCCAAGAACCAAAGTCACCAAGAAACTGGAGAAGGAAAACAGGCTCAGAGTGAAAGTACACAGAAAGAATGGTTACCTCACTGCAGCTTTCAAATTTACTTTCATGTATTTGATATATTTTAACCAGAGAACATTTTATTTTTAGGGGCTACCAAAAGGAACAGATATGCCAGACATCTGCTCAGCAGGCAAATTCACACAAGCCTCTGGATACAGCCAGGCAGAGCAGTAAAACTGACAGTACATTCAAAACAGTTTCCTGCAGAATAGGGAAATCTAGTGCTTTTGCCATAATTGGCTATGCCCTTCTCTTGATCTCCATGGGAATTAAGTGTCTATAGAAAATTCAGGTTTTCCAGTTGCCTTTTTTTTTCTTCCTCTCTTTCCTGCTATTCCTCACTCCTGCTACAAACCCAGTTTTACCAGGCACAGTAAAGGAGTCAGTGCTGGTCCCCCTTCAGCCTGCTTTCTAAATGTAACAAGGCAATCTTCCTGAGGAAGATGACAGGGAGAGGGTGGAGGAGGAGAACAGAGATAACAAAAATGTAATTTTGCTATGCTTACTATCTCTCTAAAAATTCCTGTCTGGATGTTTAACCTGCTTCAAGGCAGACAGCCTCAGGCTGAAAGCCTACTTTTACTGGTCATAAGATTTAGGAAATCAAATGCCAGATTCCCAAGAACTGTTTAGGCTTTATTGACAGAAGCCATGTTAGAAAAAAGGAACTGCACCGAAACATTTTGAAAGCAAAGGATGGATTAAGAACGGGAGGCATGGGGAAAAAAAAGCAACAGTTCAAAACAGTATCACAGAGTGATAGGAACCCACTGGGCAACAACTCTTTTTCTTAAACTCTTTACCCTCCACCCAAGCACATTTGTGTTCCTGAGCTTTTAATTTCTTTACCATCTGTCCAAGTTAGTTTGCACCACAGCAAAATGCCACGCTAAGTGACAGGACACATCCAGGGAACTCTCTCATTCTGTGAAATCTCGAAGTGCCTGCTCAGCTCTAAAAATAACCCACATCACTCATGCTGGAAGTTCAAAAGGATGAAAAAAAAACCCATTCTCTTTCTGTGCCTACATCTGCACCTGAGGGTGATGAGAGGAAAGCATCTCCCTTCGGCCTCAGCACACATACCTGTAACACCAGTGATAATAAAACATGTTGGGAGCAACTGAGAGCAAACACTGCTTAAGAGCTGGGTACTAGGAAATCTGAAATCATTTCAGTTTGGTTAACTTGTGCTTTCAAACTGGCACAGCCTGGGCTGCTAGCTGGTTACAAGCACTGCTGAATACCACGTCCCTAGTTTGATGCTCTGCCATTTGGCAGTCTTCAGCAGAGCCGACATTTTTTGGTTTCACATTCCAAAGAGAAACTCAACTCCTTCATTCCTGTGCTTTGTTTAAAATTCTCTTAAACTAAAGTATCAGATTAAAACCAATCTTATGCTTAAAAAAATACTGAAGAAAGCTACAAAAACATTTAAAAAGAAAGCCCAGCTCTGAGAGAGACTGCAGTATGCTCCTTGCAAAAACTGGCCTGTGTTCTCCTTTCTTAAGGGCCAGCAATGGCCATCACCCTACTGGTTTTAATTACAAGATTTCCTCTCTTGTATAACATTTCAGTGTTTTCAAATGCAAATTGTTTGCTTGCAGATGTGTTCAAACAATAATATCCTGATGTTCTTTGCTAATCTCCACAGTAAATCTCTCACAGACTGTCAGACTCCAAGACTGTCTAAGCCAGCCAGCAGCTAGAGGTCCAGTCACAACTAAAGGTATAGAAATACAACTTTTAAAAAATGCAATAGCCATTTTCTTAAATCACAAAATACCTGAAAAAGCAAAGCTCAATATTTACATTCTGAATGGTGTTTAACAGTGCAAGACAATTCTGTTCCAAGTGTTTGGCCTGAGATACCTTTAAAGAGACAGAGTAAATTTCTGTCAGATGTCACCTGACAAGCAGTTTTTCAAGGATTTAAGTGTCAGCGGTGGCATATGAAGGACTCCAAATAAGTATTTTGACCAGTGAACTCACAGAACAGGGAACTAAACTCCTCAAAAATCTGAGGCAAGATCAAGCTTAAAGCATATTAGCATAAATCTGTATGATTTCAGGATAAAGCAAATACAGAGAAGCACAGCTTGCTGGCTTGCTCCCTCCTCTACAGTTAATGCATCCCCCAGGGCATCAGCCTCCAGGCTGGAACTCTCAGCCTTGCCACACTGATGAGCAAGCTGGGTTATCTTTACAGAAGGAGAGGCAGCTCACTGGCACACAGGGATGTAAACACAAGGTCTGGCCCCCAGATCCACAAAGTTTTATGCACAGTGAAGATTGTACAGAGCCTAAAGCTTCCCATGGTCAGTGCCCAGTACATGCAGAAATGAAAGAACTCTTTTTAGAAAACTTGCAAATAGGCACCAAACCTAAATTGTGCCAGAATAAAGTGATCAAGCTTTACAATGCACAAAATGGTTCCTACCTCCCGTTCCAGATACGATTTAAGGGATTCTGTCTCATTTAACAGAGTAACGCTGCATTTGCCTCTAAAAAAAGAGAAACACATCTCATGAAAGAAATATCTTAAATGTTCATGTGGTTCACAAGATGGTATTACTCAAGTTGTACACAGAACTTGATCTTACATTGCAGAGCACTTGAAAAATAACGGTGCTGTATGATTTTTTAATAAAGTGGAAGAAAACAGCCATTACCTAATATGTGTGGCTGGCAGAGATTCCAGCTGTCGTGAGAGAAACAACTCACGATGTCGTAGCTGATGCTTCTGCTTTTCTGGCAAATCAACCATTTCTGGATTTTCCATCTCCTCTTCCATCTCTCCTAGTCATAAAGAGACAAAATTGATCAAGAACAAGACAAGTACCGACTCTGAGCAAGCCAGAATGACCTGCTCCAAAACCTTTGCTAAATGACAAACTTTAATCAGATTAAATGTACCGTTTTGGCCAATTGAACATAATTAGTACAGATCCTTGAAATGATGCCTGTGAAGAACTGTATTTATTCACCACCACCATCAAATCATCCCGGGCACACACAGGTCACACCAAGATGAAAGTCACACAAATCTGCTACCAACAGAGAAGTTCAGGAGAGAAAGAGCTGCTTTTGGAGACCATCAGTGCATCAGGTTCATCAGGCAGAAGCAGACCACATGATGAGTGAGGCAAAGTGAAGTCTTTCCTCTTTGCCAGGCACCAGTTATCATAAACCCTACTCCTCTTCCAGGACATCAGTCCCATGCCAGCTTTAACAGCTTCTACAGGAAATGCCCACTGGAAAGGGCAGCTGTATAATTAGTGTTATTTTGTACTCTCCACACCCCAGCCTCGAGATTAACTGGAAGTGCCTGAGGTCACCCCTGCCAGCCTCCTCACCCTACCCACACCACACACACCCAACTGCAACACTCCTGCACTGCAGCAGGCAGCACCCAGCACCTCTGCCTTGGAGCTATCCAGCCTCCATCCAAGCAGTTCTCAAACACACACCAAAGTAAATCCGTGAAACCCCACCCACACTGACAGGCAACTCATCTCAAACATCTTCAAGCACCTTTCTTTTAAGAAATAAACTGTATGGTTTGTGTTTGTTAAGAAACAAGAAGTATTCTACCAGCTAAAGCTGCAAAGGGCAAAATACTCAACGAAAAAAACTCCAAAGATCCTCCATGATGAATGAATGAGGAAGAACATTCAGACTTTTCCCTTCTCTAAGAAATTAATGCAGTTACTTGTATTTTGCAAAACCACAGGCAAAGTTTCCCAGACTGTAGTAGAATGAGTTGTAAAGCCTCATGCAGAATTGTAAAACTCTAATTTTACAGCAGCATTTCTCTCAAAGAGCAGACTTATGCCTGCAGCTTAAAATTCAACAGTTGTTGTTGCCAAAAAACATTTCTAGTGAGAAACATACAGGCACAGCTATGATTTATATGTCCTTAAGATTAGTTAACTAAAATCCTCATAGTTATCCCAAAAATAAAGCAAACAGAAAGAACTCCATTTTGTAAAACACTAAAATTGCATTTAGCTTTAAATAGGCCACCATTACACGAAGGTGGTGACAAAACATTACATACCCTTCAGGTTGCCCACAATTTATCACTGTTTTACTGCCCTGAAAAAAAGACCTGCAGTTTATTTGCCCATCAGGTAGGCTGATCCAGCAAGGAAGGAAAAAAGGAGCAGCATAATTAAACCAGACTTCAACACACAATAGCTGCTACACCACATGAGCCGTTAACCATACAGCAGCGTGTATTTAGGGTTTAATATTTTCCTGGGAGCTGCAACATCAAATTTACATTTGTTGCACACTTTCATGGGTCTGCAATTTATTTACTGAAGTGGATTCTATTTCAGTTGAAAATTAATATTGTGACTGCTATCCCACACTGTAAATATACCAGCAGCAACAACCCAGCGAGTTCTGAGCTCATTTGCCTGAAAACTGAAGGATGCACAAAGGAAAGGGGAATTCAGGCCTGTACTTACAGCATCTTTTGGAAATGACAGTAGTGCACTGTGTAATGCAGGAAAAACACTACAAGGAGCAACCTAAAACACCTCGTATCTTCAGCATATTTGATAGCCTACAGCTTCCAGAAATGACATTTTTCTAAAAAGTATGTCAACCCCTTTGTGCCAATGAAATCTACAGACAAAATGGAAGCACCCAGCACAACCAAACTCATCTCAGCGACTGCATCCCTTCAGCTAGGCTCACCTTCCAAGCAGTATTTATGTGTCTTGCTTTTGTAATAAAATATACAAGGTGGAAAGCACACATGTTCTTATGGCAGCTCTGCTATGGACAGCCTCCCAAAACCAAAAAGCACAACACATTTCTTTTTAAAAAGAGACAGACATTTTAGAGGTAACAAACTACTCCCTCACACACAGCAGTAAAACTTCCATAGCACCTCCAGACAGAGGCAGGAACATTCCAAGAGATAACAAACAAACATATCCACATGAACATTGTCCCTCCTTTTCCACAGCCATGATTTAGCACTGAAAAAACCGGACCTGAGCAATGCAATGGGAACCAAGGGATGGGGGAGAGAAGGACTGGGACAGGAACCTCTCCCTCACTGAGGGCAGGCAAAAGCTGCTTGGACAAAACCCAGCCAGGAACACCTCACCCAGACAGCACAGACTGTGAGCCACAGCAGGGGCTGGGGCAGCTCCAGGACAATCTGACATCTCTGCATTTCAGCTTCCCATAGCTCACCCACTCACACCAACAGCAAAAATGGTGGCCTCTGAGAAAAAAGGACCTCAGTTTTAAAAATGTATAACTATTTATTTATAAATTGATGTATTTATATAATATGCAGGAAATTTTTTCAGAAATATCTGCCTGCATTTTTTACAATACTGTGGAATAGGTGGTATGGGAATACAGGAGGTGCAGTACATTGGGACTTCAGTGCTCTCAATAAGGCCTTACTTCAAAATTAATCTTTCTGCTTGATAGATGTGCCTGTGCAGATTCAAAACTAAACATTTAATCTTAATACAAACAGTAATACATCAACTATGCAGCAGTAGCCAGTGGAATGCTGCAAGAAGTGTATTAGATTAAGTATTATTTGATATTTAATGGCAGAATCATTAATAGCACATTAACAAAGCCTGAAGATGACTTACACTGGGAACAAGAGATAGGCAGATTAGGCACAAACAGCAAGACTTGTGTGAAAGCTAACATATATGGGGAGAATAATTAGAAAGAGTAAACTTTGAGTTGGCAGGAGAAACCCAAGAGGCAGTAATTGTAATTTAAAATGACTGGGTGTGTGAGATGTGAAATGAAACATCAATATTTGCTAGACACAAAAAAGAATAGCAATTTGCTATAGATCAGATTGGGCTCTCCAGAGCACCAAAAGCAGAAAGCAGCAGCCCTTTCTCTGCATTATGGGTGTCACACAAGTAGCTACATGACAGAATTCAGAAATGCACAAAGGTAAACAAGACACAGAAATCAGGTTTAGAGAGAACCCAAGGTTTACGAGCTTGGGAAAGAGTCTGCAGTAACAGAAGAATTAGTTAGCACAGTTATAAATAACAAAATAATGTAAAGAACAAAGAAAAAGAGTGAGACAAATCACTGGGAAACAGTAAAAGCAGTGCTAGTGACCTGCACAACAGCTCCTTCAGCAGCAAAGGAAGCTGCAACTCTGACTGCTTTAACATCTTCTCTAAGGACCTTGGAGGAACATTCTAGAAATGCTGCATTTGAGTAAATTAAAATACACCACCAGCTTCCTTCTTCCAGATTCCGTTTCAAATGGTCTGTATGAAGCTGTAGCCTTATTCCTTTACCAAAAACCAGATATTGGCTTGAGCTGTAGAAAACATGGAGAAAGTTTTAACAGGCAGGAAGAATCCTTGCACCTTGACACTTCAGAAGGAGTTTGCCACATCACCAGGGTGGATCCCATGCCATCCCCTGCAGCCATGGTCACTATTTCAGGCAGCAAACAGATACTATTTGGGACACTTGTATCTTCCCTCACTGCCCAGCTCCCAAAGAGAACAACCACAGCTCCCTCCTCTCAGCAACAACAGAGCTGTGCTGTCCTTAGTGGATATGTGAATTGGATTCCTCTTAAAACTGCATGTGTGGTGCTAGGAGAAAACAGAGAAGGGGAATAAAATGGAAGAAATAAAAAGAGCCAATTTATGAAGCTACTGTCAAACTTCATTCAGACTGGTGTTATTTAAAATGTATAAAAAATTGTCAATAAATTCCCTACCTGGCAACAGGTAGCATGCAAACATTTCTTTTCAGAAGCTTTGGCACTTCCAAAACCAAGCTGCCATGTGTGCCAGAGAGCACCTGCTGAAAACCAGCCATGAATCTGCCAATCCAGACAGCACTAAGCCACTTCCCCAACCACTACCAACTGGTCAGTCATTGCATTTAATTATACAATTAATTATACAACAACTGTGTAAGACATTCTATAAAAGAAAATACATAGTGACAGCATCCAACAATAGATTGAGGAGTGATGTACCTTCCCCGTTTCTCTTCCATCAAGTCCTGTCAGCAATCTTGTTCTCCAAGCCCCTCAGCTAGAGCCTAAAACAGTGTCTTACTGGTGGTGAAGCAAGTTCATTTCAGAAACACTTGGAGAAATTCCCTAGAATAATTTGTGAGGTGATTAAAGAGGCTTATGAATAAAAAGCACTAACAATGTATGGAAGACATCATAAGGCTGAAAGATTTATAGGACAGCCCAGACAAGCTTTACATCATATGATAAAAATAGTAAGAGCACAGATCAAATCCAAGAATCAGGTTACAGACATCAGACACTAATTTATAGTCACTAACTACAGAGTAAGGCATCTTCCAACACATTTCTCTGTCTACAGACTAAGAAGACAACATTTCAGAACTGCCTGCATCAGATACCTGATGGATCATCCAAGCTAAAGAGGCTTTCATTTTAAAAAAAAAAAACAAACAAAAAACTTCAAAACATTAATTTCACAGTTACATCTTTTTTTCCTTCCTTTATCATAAGAACAAAAAAATAACAAAATATCCATACATTTTTCCTATTCATGCCCTGGTTGTATCTCTCCATTGCTTAGCTCTCCCACTGCACTGATCTCAACAGCAGGTCTAAAATAAAGGCATCTTAAACAGAAGACTGTGTGAATCCAGAAATGTCTGCAGTCAGAAAGCCCCATTAATCAGCTGAACAAAGGCAGTTAAAAGATCAGCGATGCAGACACGAACATCCACTGCAAATGCATCAAAATGAGGCAACAGAAGACTTTATGGAAATGAACTCAAAGTCAGTGACAATGTGCAATATCTCTACTAGAATCTTACCATCTACAAAATTCAATTTAGTTATATCATGCAGGATGCTGGTTTTTTTCAGAGTAAAGAACTAATGACTGTCCAAAAAGCTTAATTTTGCTCTCTTCTCCCTTCTTATGAAGAATAGAAACCACAGAGCAGCACATCTATCTAAATAAGTGGAAGTCATTCAGTAGCAATTTTATTCTGCACCAGAAAGAGAGATTCTAGAGAAAATGCTAGTTACTAATGAAATTTACTCTAAGAGGCAGACTCAGTTGTCTCTGGTTACTCTATTAATAGGATTTTGCTACAGCAGAATTCTCCCATCTTTCAAACACACATGAACAATGAATTACTTGTTTGCATTAAAAAAAACCCCACTTAGATTTCTTATCACAATGAGAAATCAGCATTTGCAGGTTCAAAGAGCATTTATGTGGGTTCAAGTATTTTTCATTTTCAGTTTCAGATATGTGTTTCTGTGAACCCTTCCCACCTGCTTCCTTTACTGAACCTAGAGAAGTGAGACACAGATAAAGGAATCAATAGCCATGTTGTTTATGGTGAAGCTCCTATTGAGCTTCAGGATCCTCAGATAAAATGAATTCTGCAGCACTGAAGAGATCTCAGAAAAGCTTTGCCTGCCATCACAGTTCTGTGGCACCAGAAACTCTCAATGCCACGACCTCTTTTCAAGGTATGGATGCAAGAGAGGGATTATTTGGACAGACTACAACAGAACACACTCAGATTTATCAGTGAGGGACTCATTCTGCTGCATCTTTTCCCCAATGGCACTAAAGCAGTGAGAACACAGCAAAGCCATTCTATTTGTTGCTAAAAACCAGAGTATCTGGATTAATCAATCCCTGATCACTCTATTGATATGCACACAAAAAGCACATTAACAGCCAGTGAAGCTTGCCAGCTAAATCACAGTTCTGACATGCCCACATCTGATTGCTTCTCTCTCATTTATGCATGTGCTCTGAATTACAAGGATTCACAAGGCTGTCCATGCTTTTTGCTAAATTTTAAGCAATCTGAACAGCTACATCTCACACACTCCATTGTTAACAAGAGAAAAACAGTTACTCCACTTGCTTCCCAACAAAAGGACTTTAAGTATCAAAAGAGTGATATGAGATTCTCAAATTCTTTATTTTCAAAGTGTATTTACTGAGCATGTTCAGACAAAAGCTGTGTCACTACACGAAATATTATTAATATTGAAATCTAAAAAGAAATCCTGTTAGTCAGGTTTCAAGCTGGCCATGTTTCAAGTTGCTTTCCATAATCAGTCTACTTGATTAAAATAATGTTTGAGGGAGTTTTTTTTATATACAAACCAAACCAAATAATTCATGAGAAGTTTTATTAACAGAGTAAGGAATACTTTCTCTCACCTTAAAAATTCGTTTCTGTGGAGAAAATAAGGTATCTTTACTCAGCCCTAAGTGAAAACTTCTGTCTTGTCCCCATCAAAATCAAACCATACACAAACGAGGTATTAAAAGGTTTAAAGAAAGGGGAGAATAAAAAAAAACAACCAACCAACCAAAATTAAAATTAAGGAAAAAAAAAGCATATAAAAAGAGGGTCAGGTAGAAAGACAGAGAAAAGACAGCCAAACAAGTAATGCAAATTGCTAAAGATGACTACAGAAGAAAACACACTTAAGATCCTGATACTTGAAATACCAAAGCAGTCCCCAAGCTTGACAACCTGTGCAGAACATTTGAACACCAAGCAGCTTACGTGCATGTTTGTCTGCCAGCACAATGAGTGTGCTCGAGATGTCTCTCCTCCTGTAGAAGCACACCACCTTTGCCTCCACGTTTCCATTGGCAGTCTGAAACAGGGAACAGAAGAAACATCTGAGCCCTGAGCAGGGGCAGAGCTGCACCCTCTGCACCTGCAGCTTCAGAAATGAAGCACAAGAGCTACCCAGTGTCTGCTTTTGGCACCTCCAGCTGCACACGGGATCTTACACACAAACCCCAGCAAGAGCCAGCCCATGGTAGGGAATTCCAGGCAGTTTGGCCCTGCCCTCCTACTGGTTCAAGAGGAATCCCCATTTTTAAGTTACAGATGTTTCAAGGGGAGAAAAGCACACTTACCTGCCATTGCAATATATTAACAAGCCACTTCACTACTTTTGAGATTATACCTATATTAAGTACCATTCAAATTAATCTTCAAAAACCTAATAAAAAACCCGTGAAAAATAACGTAATTCAGATCTAGGCTGCTCCCCAAACTCTGCAGGCCAGCAGAAAGGCAAGAAAGAACCCAGCCATTATTACTTTTGCAAAAAAAAAAAAAAAAAATAGCATGAGATTCTCTGACAGCACTGGTGACTTAAATAATGACCAACACCCAAAAAATCATTACAGGAGGAGAACCAAAGAAGCTGCACCAGACAAACACTATTCCAGTGACAACACACAAAAAGAAACAGATTTTTCTGAAAGATTATTTACTTAAAACTCTTAAACTGAGGTGATCAAATGTAAGATGGCAGTGTCAAACACGGCAAGTGGCTTTTTACAAACTCTAGGGGAAATAAACTGGTTTGTAACAGTCAGTTTACTATCTCTAAAATACATCAAATAATGAAAAAGTAACTCAAGAGTTGTTTCCTACTACTGAAGACTCTTTGAAGACCATAACGAAGGCATAATTCCAGAAAGTAGAACATACCAATTCCCTGCTAGGAAGTCTCTAAAAAAGGGTAGTGAACCAGCAATGTGTGTCCACAAGGAAACAAAAACTGACGTACATGCTCATTTCTAAAATGTGAATGAAGGAAAAGTTTCAACTTTTCTAATACCAGCTTTCCTAACACAAATCTAAAAAAACCAAAAACAACAGACACAGATATTTCCCTGACAGACCAAAAGATTTTGGTAGCGTCTCAGAATTTCTACCCTTTTCTGTTAAATTATTCAGAACTTTTAAATTTTGAGAAGCAGAAACCATCTTGTTCAAACACAGACAGCTTCCATGTAAACTGATCTGATTTCTTTAATTGCCAAAATTTCATGTACACTCAGTTAAAAAGTAAATAAAAGAGCTGGGATTCATTTCAACCTGAAAGACCCATTTTAAAGTGTAGGTCAAAGAAACCAAAGCTCAAACAGGAGTTGCAACAAGATGGGGGATCCAGGCTGAAAGTTCATCTCTTTTTAAAGGTGAGGGGAAGAATAAGGAGGAAGAGTAAGAAGGGAAAACAACATCTCCCAGGAAAGCAATCAACAAACCTGCAGACTGTGATGGGTGGAATACAGACAGTGATACCTCATGCACAGGGAAACCACGCTCACTCACGTTTCTTTAAGGCAAAGGAGAATTAAAGTATTTCTGTAAAAGGCCTCCATGGGGTTACCAAGGATGTCTGAGCATTCAGACTGTTCATTGCTCATGAAATTGACACATTTTCTCTCCCAACTAAGTTCTAACTGTTGAGAACTACATGCTTTTCCACGACTGGTGGCTGAAGAGAAATACCTGACACACCACCAGTCAGTGAGTGTACATCCAAACCCAAACCAGGAATGTTACATTCCTTCTGTATGGGCTGCCACAGTGTCAGGGGTAAACCTGAACACGTGGCATATTTAGGATACAGCTAGAGGCTTCACAATGGTCTTCCCCCTTCCTTCCATCAGGTCAAATTTCAGCACTGAGAACTTCAGCTGCCTTCCCACACAGAAGCTGTCATGCTTCCTTTTTCCATCCATTGCAAGGGAATTTGGCAGATGAAAGAGTTTTCTGGCCCAAAAGGACAACCAGCAAAGGCAAAGTCTGAGCAAGGAGATCACAGCTGCAAACCCTTCTCCTGAGCAAAAGTCTCCCATCAGAAAAATCAAAGCTCTCAAAAATCAAATCCTCTAGGCAAACTCTTGTAACAATTTTCTTCATATCACATGATCCTGGCATGGAAGTGAAGAACTGCAGGAACCTCCTGCCCTGAAGATGGGCATAATCACCTTGAGAACCACATGCCACTGACACTCAGTCCTTTCATACCAAAGGAGAACAAAAGGTCTTAAAGCATTTCAGAAAATTATCACAGAACAAATGTATTTTTAAGCTTCTGATTACCAGAGAACTGCTAAAGAATGGTTTTGATTTTAATCAAATCAAGCAGATCATAAATTCAATTAACTTCAAAGACTTGATGGAAAAAAATGTTTACCTTATTGAGCTCTTCTATTCTTCGTATCAAATAGGGGTTACTTGATGAATTTTCGAAGTAGACATAATCTGACAAAAGGAAAAAAGAGATTCTTTAAAATATGAACCGCTAAAAATCTAATCAAAACCTTTATCAGCCTGGAGACCAAAGCATGTGATCTTCCTTCTCTCTATGATCAGATTATTTCCACTGTTGTCTTTACTTGCTTCCTCTTCTTATCAAAACCCAGCCACTTCTCACCAGCAATACATGATCTCTCTCTTCCCCTCCAGTTTGCAAGTATGGCTCATTTACTTAGAATACAAATAGTTTCTCTCTCTCATCTTTTTCTTTACTTCCTGATCTTTTACACTTAATGATCCTAGAATGTCCTCAACAAAATCCCATACTGCTGTCCAGACTGGTTAGTAATACTTGTATTTACAAGCAGGATAAGTATCTAAAGTTAAAGGAAAGAAACAACTTCTTTACCAAAGGTAGTGCCTGCAAAAAGAACAAAAAGAAAAATCACAGAAACATGCATGAGTGCCATATAAATTATTTGGTATTGGGGAACTCCAAGCTTAAGCACTCCTGAAGAAAACAGATACTCAGGAGTTCTGAATGGGCTGGGCTTTCTCTCCCAATACTCCAAAACCCAAAGCCAAAGCCTCAAGTGAGACAGAGAGGGGCTGAATCCACCTCCTGCTGACAAGGTGCTGACCTCGCACACTGATCTGACAACAACTCCTTCCAGGACTACCCAAGACGATTTCCCTCCAGATTTTCCAGCTCATTTGTGTTTGGAACATAACACCAGTAGTCCCTGGGCACACCTAAGGTGATCTTTTGCAATGCCTGCATCAGCCAATAGCATGATGCTCCGGGATGAGCACTGCTCAGTGTGCCTGCCCTCTGTAAACAGGGACAGCTACTGAGGGACACCCTCCATCCCCCTGAAATCCTCGTGAAAAGGATGCAAAGCACAGAGACTCTTCCCTCCTCCCCAGCCCAGGGAAGGAAGACATTCCCCAAAGGTCTCTGCCCTGAAAAACGGCACCAGGAAAGTTAAGGGGACCCCTTTCAGAGAGATGCCAGGGCATTCACCCATCACAGCCCCTCCACCTGCCCCTGTACCACCACAGAAGCTGCAGCCACAGCTGCTTCCAGCCTGCTGCCCACAGCCCACGGGTCTCCCTGCCCTTGCAGACCCACCCACCTGTGCTGTGGGACACAGGAGCTCAGCACTGACCAAATGACCCCAAGGAAGCTGCTCAAGCTGCAAACAGCCCAAGTGCCTCCTTCAGCAGGGCTGGGCTGCCTTAGGAGAGATTCATCAGCCAGGAATCCCAGGGGTTACAATCCCAAAACAATTTTACCAAACCTATTTTCCAAGCTCTTGTCCAAGTGTGTTGCTGCTCACCCTGCCAAGAGGTTCAATGCTAATGCTCAGCACGAGTCCTGGCTTACCCAGCCACAGTGTAACCTGGCCTAAGGAAGCACTGAAATAGCACACCCCATTTTTGGTATTTCTGTGCATTCTGTGCCCCAGGCCTGTGATCATCAGCCATCTTCACACACACTAACAAGCATCTGAGTGACTCAAAAACTTTCTTCCCAACTGCAAGAGTCAGTTCCTCTTCAATATCACATCCCTGCAGCCTTCAGACTGCTGGAAGATCTCAAGTGAGGAACAGAGTTTGGACATCTGCTTTGTAGAAATCTTTGTGGGTTGGTACCAGAAATGGTTAAAACACCCAAGTAACTATATCCTAAATTTCCATTCCCAGGCACTGCCTCTGGGCAGCACCTCAAACAGGAAATAACAGGCTCAACATTACTATGACCAACTCCACCAGAAGTCACAGAACCAAACAGATAGTTGGCAGCTTCAGCAATAACAACTGCTGACTGAAACAACAAATGGTGGGCATTAAGCAATTTACTGATCAGCAGGGCAAAGAGAAATTATTTCTCCAGTGGCAGAACCACCCATGACCTATCAGGGCAGTGCAGCAGAGGATGGTGAAGCTTTGAGGTGCCTCTACAAGCTCACTGGCCAATTCTCACTGGAAGGTTCCAGCAAGTGAAGAAAAGATGAGTTCTTCCCCTCCAATCCTCCAGTAATTCCTAAGACAACCAGCAACTACTCACATCAGGTACTTTGAGGCAGATGTACAAAATACTACTTTTGTATAAACTGTGCCTGAAAATTAGAAATCAAAACTAAAGGAAATGTCAGTCTATGTCTTGAAAATATAACCTTGTCTTTAATTCCATGGGTTTCAGGAGGCTCATAGTTCACATCATTTCTAATCAGCTTTTTTGTGTGCATGTACACGCATATATTCTCAGAGACATTTTACACCTCAAGTGAACATAAACTCGATTTTTCATGTAACTACAGTTTATTGATCGTAAAATCTGGCATGGATTTAAAGAAAGCTTACCACAGATAAATGATTTACCAAAGAACAGCTCACAGTAGTATCCAACAGTACTGAAAAACACCCCCCAACACTATTTAGGTCAGCAGCAGGAGCATCCCCAGAGCCACAACTGCAAACCCTGCTCTGCACGCTGCTGGCAAAGGCAGGACCAGAGCTGTCCCTCCCAGAGCTGACATGGGACAGTGCAGAGCTGAACTCTCAGGCCAGTGTTTGGTGACTTCACCCTGTCAAATCCACAGCCCAGTACATCTCATCCATGTTTTAGACTCATTCCACAGCTATGCTGAGCTATGTTTCACCAGTAGCTACATAACCAATGGAGACCGATTTCCCACTGCTCAGATCACCTGGAAAAGGGTTTCTTCCTCTCTGCAAGCAATGCAGAGCACACTGCAAACCACACAGCACAAAATAACACACATCAGAGAAAGTGTTTGCATTTTTCATAGAGATTTTAAATACCAGAACTAAAATTAAAATGCTATCCTGCACAGAGAATTGTTTGAATCCCACAGGTGCAACGTGGAAATTTTAAGCTCAACAAACCACTCTCCAAACTGATGCTTGGGCTGGTGAGAACACTCCTCTGAAACTCCACAAGCAACCAAGCCCAACAAGACTGGTTTCCTGCACAGGAGGTCTAAAGGAAGCACACCACTGGGCCCCACACTCCAAAACGCTGCCTTTCTCCTTGAGCAGCTCTTCCACTTCACCTCCAGCTTCCTCCTGTGCCATAAAGTTCACCCTTTCTCATACTGCCTACCCAACTAATACCATCCCCAGTTTGCTTCCAGGGCAGTGCCCACAGCTGCAGATGCATGTGCACACACAGGAACAGAAACAGAGACCTCCCACAGACTCCCAGCAATCCAGCTGTCATGGGAGACACCCTGCATGTGCACAGCTGCTGGGGTCCTGTTCCCTGGGCTGGAAGAGGGGATGGGGAAGGAGACAAAACTAGCAAATCTCTGGACAACAGAGAGATGTGCATCTCAGCTCCTACTAAGAACAGGAAGAGTTCACTAAAACAAAAAACAAAGATCTAGGGACAGAAAAGTAGAGCCTGATAGCAAATAAAATAAGTCAGGCCCTTCAAACACAACTATCCATCCTTGCTGATTTATTTGCCTCCCTACTTACAGAACTGAAGGAAAAGACTAGTCTAGAACTGCTCTGCACCCCACAAGCAGGACATGCCCCCTTAACCACCACAAAACCACATGGAGGCAATCCCTCACCACCCCACCCACCACCTGAAAAGTTTCAGCCCCATACCCTCACAACAGCTGTTAGCTTCAGCTCACCATCCCCAAATTAATCAGCTGCGCATCCACACCACAATCACAATTAATGGCAGCACCCATGCATGTTACAGTCAGCTGTGATCAGGCTACAGCCCTCACTGAGGAGTGTGGAAATACTGAACAGCAGCAAGGACATCACACACATCATCACCTTCTGACAAACTCTGAATGTAGCTCCTCCCCTTGCCTGTGCAGTGACAGAGCAGAAGTACCCACATACATAAATCTACCCCAAAAAAAGCCTTTCTATCCCATAATACTTTTTCTGAATATGCACAACACAACTTGCCAGAAAGCAGTTCCATATCACACAGGTAATGACTGAACTGCTAGAACACACAGACACAAGCACAGCAGCTAAAACTAGAATGACAGCCTACAGACCACAGAAGATGAAAATGTTCCATAAAGGCAGTAAAATAACAGCTCTCAATTCACAATTAACATAACAGAATTTCTTTTTGCTCTCGTATGTTCTTAAGACATTATTGCAAAAGAGCTTCCCCCTCTGCCTTCTTCACATCAGCTGTTGCTCATGGCTACATCAGCCCATGGAAAAGAAAATCAGGAGGGGGTACAGCAAAATAAATAACACACACTGTCTAGAGGTCATATATTTATAAGATTAGACATGTCTGAGCTACCTAATAACCTTATGGGCTTTTAGGTGATCAAGTTGCAAAAATGCCCAAAAGTATTTTTATCCTTCCCAAGGCACACTTGCCTTTCAAGCTACAAGTGTTTTCTGAGGACTGACCTGGCTGAGTATTCCCTACCTCACCCACAAAAAGCCTTGCACAATGAGTACTGCACCAGCCTGCAGAGGTACCCAGGACATGAGGGAGGCTGCAGCCTTCCTCTTCCCACACCCACCAGCACTGCTGGGTACAATGTGCAATTCCAGACACATGATAAAGATGTAACTTCAACAGTTGCAAATATTTCCCCTCCCCAACCCACAAAGCTGCTGCCCTGAATTAAAGATGAGCATCAAGAGAGTACATAAACTTATGATGACCTGCTTATTTTATGACTTCTTTTACAGGAAATATGTGCCTCCACATACTCTGGGCTCTCCAATTCAACTTTGGGCCAGTTTCCTTCAGTAAGTTCCAGTTTTTGTGCTGTTCACCAGCTTTGTCCTTAAACTGTCAATCATTTTACATCCTGGATAATACAATCTCTCTTGGTGTGAAAGAGGAGGTTGGAGAGACAACTCTACAAGTCCTGCAATCTCACCAGGCAGAGCCCAAGTCCTACTGCCTTCTGGCTCTTGGAAAAAGCAGCAACACTCCCAGCAGCAGTCACCCAATGGAAGATTCAGCTACAGTTTCAATAGGGAAAGCCTTACCAGCAGAGTATTTTCACTTCCAGAAAGGCAAAACTGAAACAGTTCTGTCTATTGCTAAAGGAATTATTGGGGCCAATACATCTGGCAATATACACAAACCAGGTATTTACAAATTAACATCTTTCATGGCTCAGCAGAGGTATTAAAGACATACTGTCAGCATGGGCTCAATTTGTATTTACAGCACAGCAGTTTTTGTGGCTACTGCATGCACTGAGCTGAGGATGAGGCAGGGAAACACCATCACTACCACCCAGCTCCTTGAAAGAGATGTGGAAATGCCAAGCACACAGACCTCTGAAATAACTCACAGAAATAACACAGACCAAAACATAACTCAAAGGAGAAGCAATTCATTGCAAGATCCATGTAACAGGACTACAGATTATACACAGACCTATAAAAAAAGTTGATACAGTTGTTTATCCATGCCAGCTCTTATAACAAGAGTCACTGCAACAACAGAAAAAACCCCCACCAAAACACCAAACTCTGAAAGATCTGTAATACATACAAACAAAAACTAAAATACCTTCCATACAGAAATCTACTCAAGGTAAGACATAATCTAGCTCTTTGAAGAAAAAAAAGAGAAATAAATCGAAGTTAATGACTTGCGACTTGCTTGGACAAACTGTCAATTGCTTGATCCAGTTTGAACTCTGAAACATTACAATATTTGGAATTTCCCAGAGGTCTTCTGTTCTTTGGTTTCTATCATGTCAAGGGAGGGGGCAAGAAAAATTCCTGTCCAGCCATCTCGTATCATTTTTTGCCTAATTCTTAGTGAAACAAGGTTGATGCAACTCCATTATCCATGCATTAGTTCTTCCCTATTAACTCCCGAACCCTTTGTTCAGACATTTCACAAATGGACAGAAGTCTCAAAGATAATTAAGTTCTGATCACTGCTCTCTATCTTAAAGATACAGAAACAAAAACTACAATAGCAAGTGAGAAAGGCAAGACAGAGATATGAAATGGTTCCTGTTTCAGAAACAATTAATATATTAGGTTTCCAAGCAGGTCACTGGAGATTCCACAGTGTTTGGAGGAATTATCAAAAGCCTTTGCTTTCTCATGCACCTCTCAACTCCCCCACTGTCAGGGCTGCCCAAGGCAGGCTCTGGGCTCAATTAACTTCCAATCTGATTCACAATGGCCAGGTGTGCTCCCAGGTATTTCCCCTCTCTGCCAGGGAAGCAGGCAGGTATTCTGCCTCACAGCAGCAGCCACGGGACTGGAGACCTCAGCTCTGCACCAGGCTCAAAGCTCATACAGATGGTACCTTTCCCAGTAAAAGTGTAAAATTCCAAAGCAGGGGGAACAACGAAGGGAAGAACCACCTTATGGAAGAAGAACCACAACTTTTGGATTGTCAGTGTTCTTATTTCTGTTCCTCACAGCACTGTTGGCTGTTTTCACTCGCAGACATCCATGGAAAAAAACTAAAGGACAGGAGTGTGCTGGAGCTTTTGACAAAGAGGTCGTGGGTGTCAGCTGCACCTCATGGGTCACTCTTAGGTAAGAACTGTGCCACACTGGAGTAACTGCTGCTAGGGATGCCACCCCAAAGCAGACAAAAGTCTGTACAAACAAGACTTGAAAAGAAACCATGCAAGAATCCTGGAAATAAAATTAAGCTTCCGAAGCACTACCCTGAGGACAAAGAAGCAATTTTGCTGTTAGAAATCAATTATATGGCAGTTCAAGAAAACCAATTTCAATTAATCCACTCCCAATATTTCAGCTGTAACTAAGGCACACTTGCATGTGGCACTGCCACTTCTCCTGCTTCCTTCCTGCAGGATGAGCCCACACTGAACATTCCTGGAGAGCCACTTTTTTTATTCTGTGCCAGGCCTCTGGACACAAAGCCTCTTCTGCCACTTCAGCTCCCAAGATTGTAGCCATACAAAAGTTTTCAGCAGTAGCAAAGTTGTGAGCCTATGTAATTTCAGCTGCATCCAGTGCCATTCTTTGTGCGTCAATGCCATGGAAATAGTTCAGGCTTAAAAAAAGAAAAACCCTACCCCAAAGACGTGTTGTGAGGGAAGAGCAGGATGGTCTAATTTACAGGAGAGTCACTTGAGCAGACAGAGAAACTAATGAAAGAGTTCCTTAAATCATGGGGGAGTATTTGGAGGGGGTAGGGGGAATGGGAGTATCCTGAAGCTACACCCTAACAACAATCACTATCTGTAGCAGACAAGAAAACAGCCTGTTCCACTGTAATTCTCATTGCTAAGGACAGATAAGAAAAGCACTGTTTTCCAAAAGATATTTAGGCAGCAAAGAAGATGACAAGAAACTAGCACCATGTTCCCTGCAAGAATCTCAAGAGTTGCAAAACCAGAACCTCTGTAGTACTCAAGACACCAAGTTTAGCATCACTCTCACGAAACAAACTAAAAAAAAGTTGTGTTTCTTGTTTGGGTTTGCTTGTTTGTTTAACAGAAAGGTTGAACTTCAGCTTGTCAACATGAATCAACTGCTTAGGCCACAGTATGACAATATATTAAGTCCAAAGGTAGGGGTTTCAGTGCCAGATCAGAAACATCACAGCTTCACAATGCCAAACACGGACAAAGTGTAACCTCCTGCCAGCATTTCTGCAGATGTTTCTCCAAACAAGAGTGCCAGTGAAGCTGATTCATCCCCAGCCTCTCATACCACCCCCTCAAGTTGTGACAGCCTCTCCTTGGATGGCAGCAGGCCTGCAGATGGCAAACCCAGCCAGGCACTCACACAGGTCAGAAACACGTGTCCAACCACAGCAACCCCTGCCCTGCAGCACAGCCAGGCCAAACCCTGCAAGCCCAGCAAAGGAAGGAGAGCACAGCTACAACTGCCGACACCAACACCCTGCCAAAAGAAACATCTTAAATCAACACCATCTAAAGAAACATCCACAGAAACTGGCTGGCTCAAATTTGCTCAGATTTTGACAACTTAACTGTGTAAGGACAAGTCCTGTGCTAAATCAGGAATCACCTGTTCGTGCCACACTAACTTCATGCTTGGTCAAGTGTCATCTTGCAGGAAAGCATAAAGTCCCCAAATTAACCAGAGCACACTGTGTACACTTTAACAGAAATACTTCTCCTTCCTAAAGGTGGTCCAGCCAAAGAGCTGGAAGAGAAGAATGCGTGCATGGCTTCTTTAGGGCTGGCTACAGCACAAAAACTTGACCAGTACTTTGCAGGTCCTTCCAGACTTGGTTTTACAAGTAAAGAAGGGACAAGGAACCATTCCAGAACTTCAAGGACACTCTGAAGCAGGGCCTCTTTGTATACTGGATTTATGGTGGTGAGCTCCAAAGACCTAGAACCATAATAACTTACAAGAGCACCTTTCCCAAAAGCTCCAGTTGCCCAAACCTCACAAGAAACCGAGGCAAAACAGCTGCAGGGCTGGGTCACTTACCTGCTTGGGGATTTAAAAAAAAAATGTGCTTGGAAAGCAACAAGACAGTGTAAAAACCACCTTACTTGGTGCAGAAGTAACACTGATTTTACAGGTTACTTTTTGCCAGCAGATGCCCAGAACTACCAGAAGCCAGCCTCCCAACAGTTTGTACCTTTGCTTTCAAGTGACCCCAAATTGCTCACAAAAACAGTAACATCAACATTCTCTTCCCATCCTCCTGGGGAGAGACTATGCACTCCATTTATTTAAAGTCAGGATGCTTAAACATCAAACATTCAGTTGCTTGAAAAAACAACTAGATGCAAGCAGAAGTAACCTCTTCTACATTCACCAAAATCTCACTAGCTGAACAAAACAAGTTTTAAGAGGCTTTTTTTCCACAACTTCTCATCGAGTGTCTCTTACCATCCCAGAAAGGCAGAACACCAAGGAGCAAAACGGGCAGTGCCAAGGAAGTGCCTCAGCCACTCCCAGCCCTCAAACCCAGCAGCCTGGGAGCTGCCTCAGCTCATAGACACAGCAGAAACCAGCTCGGAGCCTTCCCCGTGCTGTGCCAGCTGCAAATGCTCTGCAGCTATTACCAACCCACAGCTGGCACAGCCCCCAAACACACCTCAGTGCTGACAACACCTCCTGTGCAGCATTCCCCAGTAAAAGGCTAAGGAATGCTGAAGCAGTCTGATACTGGGGAGAGGGGAAAGGGAAGGGAAAGGAAGGGAAGGAAGACTGCAAAACATGAGAGATAAACTTGTGTAGCTAGAAACAATGAAAGGAAAGATGAAGAAACCCACTGCCTAGCTGTTGCTGAAAGGTGATAAGCTAGAAGCTGTCCTAAATTTATTAGGGCCAATGACTGCAGAAGCCTATTAGTAATTTTCAAGAATAAACTCTAATTTTTATCTTTACAGGTTATTTAACACCTCTCTCCACTAAAGCCATTCTCAGCTCAGGTTACCTGCAGAGTTAGAAAACAAAAACCCAAGCAAGCACAACCAAAACAAGGCTACTGCACAGTAAGCCCTCCTGTCACCCAAACCACACACTGACAGCAAAGCACGGGGACAGGAGAAGGTTTACAAGTGACCCTGCAGTTAAACGATCTGAACTGGATCCAGATTCAGACTCAGCACCGTGTTCCAGTCCATAACAGCTCCCAGTTCTGCCCCAGGAAAGCTGAAACAACCATTACTGACATTACTGTGGTGTCAGGAGGACTGAGGCACCATCCCCGCGCTCACAGCTCCCCAGTAGCACCAGGGAAACCAAGAGCTGCAGGCTGCCATGGGATGGGATTTGGGATTGGATTTGGGATGGGATGCACAGACCCCAGCCACACGTTAACAGCAGAGGGACAATGCCATATTGCCAATCTTAAAAACTGTGGGGACCAGACTGAAATAAGAGGTGTGCCTGCAGCACAGGCAGACAGACACACCAGCAGCAGCTGTAAAGCAATGAACAACATGCAGTAAGTTCTGGAGCTGGGGTGCCTGCATCAGGCCCTGGGGGTCACCACCTCCCTCACTTTAAAGGTTTGAGATGCAGCAAGCACTTCTGTGCTTCAGTGGCTTGTGATCAGATCTCCCAATGCCATTCAAACATCCCTTAAATGTACCACAGGCTCAAAAACAGTGACAATTTTGTAGCTAAGCATGCTCCCAAACAAGAGGGCAACCCGTAAAAGTCAAAAACACCTGAAAGACTCCATCTGAAAGCATAAACTGACATTTGCCTCAGCAAAAGTGTTGTCTTCAGTAGTTTTTTCTGCATCCTTCCTATCCCCATCCCCTTGCTCCCTGCCCTCCCACTGAGCCCATTCAGCTGTTCGCACAGTCCCACAGTGAACCAGATTGGGTAGCTGATGCAAGATTAAAAATAATCCAGGAAAAAACAAAAAGTGAGGAGGAGGGAGGTGGAAAAAATTAAGTTCCTCAAATCAGTGCAACGTGAAAATGCAGGAAATCATTGTGTCACTGCATCAAGGGAATGGCAGAGGGGCAGAAACCTGCAGTGGGGCTCATTCAATGGCCACCACTAAAGGAATACTTGTCACACCAGAGCTAAGCTCTCCTGGAGAAGGTGGAGACAAAATACCTGCTGGAAAGTCTCTTGATACCAAGATGACCTGTTCTCTTCCAGGCAGCTGACACAGCACTCTCCTGAAAGCAGAGCCTGGCACTAGCTAGAACAATGAACATCTCTCTCCCACACACATTTTTTCATCAGAGGCCCCAAATTCCAGCTCAGAGGTCCCAAGCTTCTCCGATCTGGTGTTTATCCAACATTCCCTTACGGTCTGTGATTGTGCAGGCTGCCAGTCTGCTCCACAAAGAGGCAAACCAGCCCAACATGACTTCTTCCAAGTGAAAGCAGTCCGCTTTCTTCGTGCTGCCATTTGTTTCATGGCTGTACAGCAGCTGTTAAGAAAATCTTCACTTCTGCTACACTGGAGGCAGGCGATTCCAGGATTTCCTACTGGCCAACAGCTAAGATCCCCCATCTCATGTTGGAATTTGATACCCTGGCATTCTTCCCCACACATTTCCGAAGTTTTACATCCCCCCTGAACTGTGCTAGCTTGTGACAGTCCCATTTGTATTGGAAACCAACTCCCTTCCCACCAGAAACCCACCAGGAGAACCCTGGCAGGATGCAGCAGAACCAGCTGCTCTCTCCAAAGGAATGGATGCCACCAGTCCACTTATCCAGAGCCTGACAACCATTCAAGGGGCAGCTCCTCAGCCCCCCAGCATGGTCACTCTGCTTCTCAACCCCAAGGGGAAGACTTCAGCCCCCACAGCACAGGCTCCTCAGCTCCTCTACCCAGGCACTCCTGAAGAGAACGCCACACTTGATGTCTACCTGTTGTCAACCCACCACTGGCTTCTGCAAACAAAAACTGGTGGTGTTTCATGAGCAGGCCTGAGGAGGGGACCATCCTTTCTGAGGGAACACACGCTCCCAGGAGCAGTATTGATCTGTAGTGAGCAAGCTGCTTTTGGCAGCTCTCAGGTCTGGAGTTCACATCCGGCAGTCACAAGTGTAACAAGAGATTATCTGCTGACTGTTTGTCTTCCAGTGGGAAGTGCATGAAATGACTGTGCACAAATCCCATTCCGGATCTAATCCTGCCCTGGAGTTCACACACAACTTCAGTGCACAAAACCATTAGTGGGAGATGGCAGCACCAGGGGTCAGGAACAATTCGATAGCACACACTCCTGGGCTCAGGCTGAACAGAGCTCTCACACAGGAACAGCTGCATCCATCCATACGTTGACCCTAGTAATACATCAAATCAGGACTTCATCCATATGGACCACAGCAGAGCACTGTAACCTTGGCTATCAGCCAGCTGCCCTGCCCTCTGCCCAGAAAGGCTGTGGAACAAATCCTGGGCACCACTTCCAAGTGCAGGAAAGACAAAAAGGTAACTGAGACCAGCCAGAATGGATATTCCAAAGGCAAATCGCACCTGACCACCATGACTCCCTCATCTGGGATGAAGGGACTCCTCTGCTGCTGAGGGGAGAGCAGGGGGTGTTGGACACCTTGACTTCATGTCAAAGGCCCTGCTAAGCCTCCCACAGCATCCTTCAAACTAAAATAACTGAAAAACTGGAGGATAAAGGCAGGGGGAAAACTGTAACATCAGGTTTAAAGGATCACGATCAGCAGTAACAACCTTCACTGGGGACAGAATGAGAGATAATGGGAAGGGGGACCCTAGCTGGAACATGAGAAAATCCATCTAGGCACATGGAAACAAATATTTTCTATAAGCATGGTCAAACACTGGACAGGGCCCAAAGTAAGGGGGGCAACACCATTCGTAGAGCCTGGGATGGATACAGCCCTGAGCAGGCCCTACCAGAGCATTTTCTAGCAGGAGGCCAATCTAGAGGCCTCCAGAGGTGCTTTCCCACCTTCTGTGGGATGCACAGTACAGATTTAGCCATACAAAATGCCAAGAGATGGCACTCCCCACAAGACTTGGCCATTCAATGCTGAACAAAAATTTTCCAGGAAACAATTTCCTCTGCAAGTCACACCAGGGTGAATTTCCACAACTCATCTTGCCTATCATCCTACTCTCAGCATCTCCAAACAAACATAATGCTACAGGCACACTATCAGCTTGGGGCAACCCGAAACACAAAGCTGGGACAGCCAAGAGTCTGCTCTTGAACCTCTGTGAAACCAGGTGCAACCAGAAAAAAAGTACAAACATGACAAAAGAAGCGGAATTTTTCAGGGTAAAAAGTAAGGGTAGGCCAGGAGAGCAGAAAGAACAGAAAGTAGTTGTTGATGGAGAGCAGCCAGACAGGATGGCTCAGCCACCTTCCCTGTATTTTTTCTCTTGTTTACTCTCCTTCGGCTTTGGAGAACTCCACAAGAAACAGGGCATTTTGAAACGGAGGGAACTCCACAAAAACACCTTCCTGTACAGCCTATAGTCCTGGGGAGAAGGAAGCTCCACAGAATAGCTTTTACGAAGGAAAATGGCCGAGCACAAATTCGTGCCAGACCAGCCTCAGTTTATGTTCCATAAAACACAGTCCCAAACCCCGTTGCCTCTCCTTTCTCTTCACGTGAGCCAAAACAAAGGACAATCAGACAGGAGCACAACCCTGAACAGAAGACTAATGGGAAAGCACACAACAAAACAGCAAGAGTGGAAAGGGAGGCCAAGATCGGCCTGACGTGCCTAACACCAGCCCCCAGGTCTACCAGCAGCCTCTGCCCATCTTTGTGCTCCTTATCTCAGCAAGTCCTCCCGGGTCCCCACCCCGACAACCTCGCATGACCCCCCATCCGAGCAGGGCCCCATCCCGGGGCCTGGCCCCGTGGCTGCTCTGCCCCAGCCCCGCTCGCCGATCCCACCCTGCCCCAGCCCCGGCGCTGCCCCAGCGCCCGAGCCCCCGCGACCTCGAAGCTCGCACGCCTCGTCTCCCCACACCCTCGTGCTCCGCACGGCCCCACGCGGCTGCTCCCCCTCAGCCCGGCCGCCCCGCTGCGCCCACCGCCCCGGCTCTCCCAGCC
>VWYI01004880.1:229280-307147 GCA_013399455.1 Anthoscopus minutus | reverse complement strand
GGGAAGGAACGAGCCAGAGCCGCCCGCCCGCGGCGTGTGAGGGCGGCGCTCCGGCCTGCGAGGGGAGGGACGGGAGCGAGCGGGGCTGAGGGCGGCACGGCCTCCTCACACACACACACACACAGACCGGGGAGAGTGTACGTAGACACACAAACAGCCAGCACCTGTGCTCACACACACACACACGGAGCAGAGCTCACATCTGCACGCAGCCTCCCCTCACACACAGTCACACACTGACCGCCTGTCCTCACACACAGTCACACTGCCTGTGCACACACAGTCACACACTGACCGCTTGTCCTCACACACAGTCACACTGCCTGTGCACACACAGTCACACACTGACCGCCTGTCCTCACACACAGTCACACTGCCTGTGCACACACAGTCACACCTGTGCACACCAGGGGCACACACGGACTGCCTGTTCTCACCCGCAACACCCCTACCCTCACACAACCCTTGTCACGCAGCTCTCCGGGCCCCACACAGGCTCTGCTCTCCTCATACCTGGCACACCAGCCCTACACACACACGGCAGGCCGTGCCCAGGTACACACTGACACACAAACACTGCCTGTGCTCACACACAGCCTGTCATGTACAGGCACCACATGTGTTCCGGGACGGCACTCACGCTGCCTTGTCCTCGCACACAGAATCTTCCTCACACACACCCAGGCCAGGACCAGCAGGGCTCCGAACAGACACAGCCCGCCCTGTGCACACCCACAGCCTGCTCACACCTGCACCTACACCCATGTGCTCCCTGCAGCCCTACACACACCTCCTGCTCACACTCCCCTCTCCTGCACTGTCTCACTTGGCTCCCCTCTGCGCTGGTGTCCCCCCACTGCCACACCGGGGCTTTCCCCCCTCCTCAGGTGTCAGCCTGAGAGGTGAAATGATGGCTTTGCCTCTCCCTTGCCCGCTGGCCCGCGGGTGTCACTGGTCCTGGGCACACTGGGGCTGCACCACGCAGGTACACCCCTTGCTCAGCCCCGCAGTGCTTACATAGTCGTCCAACAGCTGTCAGCTCCAGATCACTCTGCAAAACTCACACATTGCCACTGCCACTTCCTGTCCTACAGGAACTGGCTGATGCCAAAAAGCAGCCCAAGAAACCACCATTCTATGGTACATGGCACCTTTACAGCAGGTCCCCCAGCGAGGGCTGACAAAGTGCAGCAGTGAAGGTGATGGGCCATCCTCCGAGGACTTCTCCGTGCCTGTGTGGCCAAGGCTGGGTGGTAAAGCTCAGTGAAAAGCTGCCTCTGATGACCACCAGAAGCAGACCTGGAGCACTGCTGGCCTCTCAGGCAAGGCAAGGTGACCACACTTGGCTCCAGCACAGAGCTGGAGAGTCACCTGGTGTTGCCCCAGGACCTCTCCACACACTTTCACAAGTCAGGATGGCCAAAAAATATCTGTCATGAAACTCTTTGCTGGAGTAAGTGATTAACAGTGCAAACAGTCAAACCCTTTACTGGGTATGGGCTGGGCAGAGCTGCTGCCTGCACTCGCAAGTCTGCTGCTCACAAAGTACTGAAACACCTATATAAGACCACCCAAAACATTGACACCTGCCAAAATACACCTATTTTTTCAGAAAGAACAGGGCTCGTGTTGAAATTTGCTTCGTGTGTTAGGAAAACAACCCTATAATACGAAATCTCTGACAGTCCTCAGATCTCAGGAGGGCACAGGGCTCTGCTTTTATGCTCTCAAGAAGCACGAGGAGCACGGCTGAGTGAGGAAAACACTTCTGGGGGTGAAAATCGGTCAGCCAAAAAAGGTCAGTGCGCCGGGGAGCGCCGCTGTGATATTTCCTCCTTCCCGAGCCATCCGGGGAAGCGCGTGCCGGCACAGGCGCCGCGCACACCGCAGGACACGAGGGCTGGCCCTCCCCAGGCTGCTGCTGCTGCAACCGCTCTGCCGAGCTGAAAATAATCCAGCAGGACACAGAAAAAGTATCCAGAACAAATATTTGCAAATCACAACCCAGCATACTCGGTGGTTGCACACGGAGAAGCGGACGCTCACATGGCACCAACCACTTTTTCCAGAGGCTCAATCGTGTTTTGAACTATAGCAAAAAAAACGTGTCGGACCTTCCCTGCTGTTTTTCTTCCAGGTTAAGCAACAGCTGTGGTCAGGGGTGTGCAGAGGGAGGGAGGCGAGCTGCAGCTGCTGGACTCAGCCTGGGAAGGAGCGAGCTCTTGCAATGCCCCATGTCCCACCACCAAACCCCACTCCCATGGGTGCCACCGACTCCCACCGTGCAAACCCAGACCTCCCACAGGGCTTTTGGTGCATCCTGACAGGGCAGCACCTGTGTATGACACCTCTCCCATGGCAGAGAGGGTGAACAAGGTCTGAGAAAGGCCCAGACCTGAGAAAGAAAGATGCCAGTGCTTTGAGAGCCCAGTCCTAGGCTGCCTGGCAGAAATTTGTCTGCCCAGTGCATGTGGATGAGGGAGGCTCTCCAGATCCATTGCACACAACCTGGTACACTCCGACCCAAAGCCATTCTTGCTCCACCCAGCCCTCATTTCCTTCTCTCTTCCAGGCAACAGGAGAGTGTGCCACAGGCACGTGGCTTGGTGCTCTGGGCTGGTCCTCTGCTTCCCCCAGCAGCACTCGAGCCTTCCCACCACCCCAGTCCCCTCCACTCACACCCTCATTCATGTGCTGACAAATTCCTCCATGGGCTCTAAAGGTGATGCTCAGGGTGTGCCTCTTTCATACAGCCAGGCCATTAGTGCAAGTTTACAGCTGAATGCGTGCAGGAAATACACAGCCAGCACACAGGCTTCACATGTTCATCTCCCCCAGCTCTCCCATGGTTCTCCCCTCATTTCATCACCAGCCAGATCCTCTCCATGGCTTTAGGTGCTCTTTCTGCACTCCAGAGTACTGAATTTGCCCTCACCTGGGCTACCCCCATTCCTCCTACCTGGAATGATCCAATGCCTGCTCTGTGCCACCATGCGTGGGTTACGTGTTCCCTCTTCCAGCAAAGGCCTTGGGCCATAAATGCATCTGCCCCTGGCTAGGCCATGCAGAGCATCTGAGATACCCACCGAGACCTGTGTCCTTTGAGAGCAGCCTGGCCTGCTCTGAGGGGCTCCCTTCACCCCAGCTCTTTGCTCCACCAGCTGTCAGCCCTCCACCCCTCACCCTCGGGTCAGGACAGCACGACGATACAGGCACAGCATTCCCATTTCTGCCTCCAACATCCTGAATCCTAATGGGCCCATTTCTCAAAATGTCTTCTTTACCTTCCCTCCTCAAAACAACAGCTTAGCTTTCCTCTTTCCTTCATCTCTTCACCTTCTGACTCTCCAGTGCCAAGACCAGGTGCTTGGAATCCCACACATCCCTGTTCCTGTCCCACAGCCCTCCCAGGAGCACACACAGCCCCAGGCCCCCACAGCCTCAGAGATACCCCCCTTGGTACCCCAGCACCACCACATCCATCCAGTGCAGCCCCCAGAGCAGGAACAGGCACCAGCCTGGTCCTTTCTTGCTGTGCAGAGGTGAGGACTGAGCGCTGGAGAAGGCTGTCATATCCAGGAGAACTGCAGGAGGTGAGCAGATCCTTCTGGGAAAGGAGGCAGCCGGGAGAACAGCGGGGCTGCCAAAGCTACAGGAGGGCTCAGTGCTGGGGCAGGACGTGCCAATCCACCAGCTCTGCCCTGGAGCTGGCAGCTGGATTAATAACACAAGAGAACCCCCAGCAGAAAGCCATGCTGCTGTTTCCTCCTGCAAACAACTGCCCCAGGCATGCCAGAGCAGCCCCTGCTGAGAGACGACTCAGGGGACGGGTGTGTGCTTTCATGTCCAGTTTTATTAGTGTTGCATTAGTACCATAAAATAGTTGACGAGGTCGAGCACGTTGCGGTTTGTTCCAAAAAAAAAAGGCTATTTACATTTAATCTGTCTTCATAAAAAACAACCCTAGAAACCAAACAATACAACAATGAAACAGATGGACAGCTCGGGAATCTACAAAGTGGTAGCGTGTCCCCAGGCACCGCGCTCCGAACACGCCTGGTGTCACGCAGCCCCGGGGTTCGGGCACTTCCCCAGGGCTGGGGCACTCAGCCACTGGCCAGCCAAGGCTCCAACAGCACCTGACTGCATGTGGCCCCAGAGCACAGCTCCTCCTTAGGGGAACCAGCGACCTGCAGCGTTACAAGTTGGCACATGCCCTTCTGTCCCAGTCTGTCCCAAAGCACCAGAGCGATCCTTCCTGCAGGAGCCGGCCCTGCCAGGAACATCTCCCATAAGAACACCATTGAGGAGGCTCCAGGAAACCTCCAGGAGATGCTGCTGCTCATTTCTGGCCTTCTCCTGCCAGGTTAAGCCTAGAGGGAGTGTCACATCAAAATTCCACTACTCAAGTATCTGCTGAGATCAAGACCCCTCAGATGAAGGAGACAGACACTGCATCCAACCTAACTTCAAGAAAGTTCCTGGGCCCCAAACCCTTTACAGCTGCATGGCAGGACTGTCCTAATCCCAGCCTCCCAATCCCTTAGCACTCCAAGCAGCAGGAAAAGACCATTGGTTCTGCTGCCTCTTGACATGACTTCCCTCTTAACCGTGGAGATTCCAGGTGCTCACCCTCTGCCCTGGCTCTCCAGCGCTCCCGCCAGCACACACTGCTGGTGAGAAGCACAACAGGGCCTTTGTTGTAATCACAGGTTAAGCACAGGGCAGCGTGGCTCCCGGCCGAGTGTGATGATGGAAAGCGAACAGGCGCGTCTCCTCAGCCCCAGAAACCTCCCAGCCACCTACCCTGGCCTCTGCAGGAAAAAGCCACCAGCTTTATCTTGTGCTCTAATTAAAGCAGCAAAACAGCCAAAGAGACCACAGTTCTCCCCAGTCTCATGTGTAATTCAGGAGGACTCTGCAGTTACTGCTGCGATGCAAACGGTGACAATTGAACCGGATGGGAACAGCAGCACTGAGCTCAAACAGCCACACGAGATGTCCCCGATGTCACCAGCACCAGGCAGAGCCAGCCCTGGCTGAGCGCTGCCAGGGCTGCAGCCCAGCCTTTGTCTCCTGGAAACTCAAGCCAGAGGACGAGGAAGCTCTCAAGGTGCAACACGACGCCACAAAACCCTTCCACCTTTCATATGCTCTCCAGAGCTGCTGCTAAACGAGGTCAGCGTGGCACAGCCCAGCACCGAGCCAGCCGCTCCCCAGAGCTCACCCCGAGCCTGGCGGGGCCTCCCCTCAGCAGCTGGAAAAGAAACCAGGGCTCTGAGAAGCCACAGCCAGAGGGGCAGGAGAGACTGGCCCTGAGGGGGCTGGGGTGAGCTATGGGACACAGGGAAAGGGACACACCACCTTCAAAGCACCTCTTGGCCAGAGATCCACTCAGGTGCTGCCCACCCCAGGCCCTGCCTTTGCTGTCAGACCACACAGCTCTGACCTGGGAGATAGCCTCCCTGAATTTCTTCATTTGAGATGTACCTTCCCTACCCAAACTCTCCAGAGCTGAACACACAGCAGTGCTGTCTCTGCTCTGAGCCATCCTTCGGCACTCACTGACATGGCCATGGCCCCTCAGGCTGGCACAGCTCTGCAGGCACGGGCCCGCTGCTGCCCCAGAAACTTTTCCTGGTCCCCTCAAGTCAGTGGAGCTCACTCCTGGCAAGGTCCCCACAGAAACTATTGGGGAAGTTGGGAGACCTGAGATCAGTGACTCACTCACAGGACCAAGTCTAAAGATCCTTCCCAAAACAGTCTGAGCCATGTGCTTTGACACTCATTTTTCTTAGAGACAGAAACCTGTTTCTTCCCCAGACAGTGAAAGAAACAGCTGCACAAAGTGGGTCCACAGGAGAAACAACAGCAGCACAACCACCAGATCAGAGCTGTGCTACCAAATTTGCATGCCAGCCCTTGCCTCAGGGCCAGGAAACACCACAGCCACCCCTGGGCACACAGCTGTCCACAGGCAGGCCCAGCCTGCCACTGCTGGACTCCCTCTGGGATAACAAGGCTGAGAAGTCGGGATGTTTTCTTGCACGGAAGATGAATTTCAGAGCAACAACAGCTTTCCACAGGGGAGAAATCAAGCCCACAGGTGTACAGAGTCTCCCGACAAATTTGCTTGTATAAAGTTAGAGCAAAACACAAACCAACATGAAATGCAACAAGCAGAAGTGTTTCTCTCACACGTATACACACACACACACACACACACACACACAGAGTACAGCAGGGCAACACACATTTGATAGGCAGGACTCTGGAAACCCTGTCCTAGCTACCAGGTTTTTGTTTTACAGTAGGTTGGAATACAAAGAGGAGCACAGTGATGGTTCTCCCCTCACCCCCCAGTAAACAAAGTTATTGCAGTCTATCAGTGCACCTCACCTCTGCAGCAGCACCTCCAGAGCTGCCCAGGCTGCACACAGCTGGAACCCACCCAGCCACCCTTGTCACACCAGCGTGAGATTCCAGGGAGAAGTCACACACTGACTAATCTCCTTTACAAAGCTTTTTCTTTGATGCAACAGCCTCGATAAAGATGTGATGTACTTATACACCATCTCCCACGCTGCTGCTGCTAGGCAACGCTACAGAGCCCCAGAGCAGCAGCTCAGGGCACCCAAAAATGTCAGCTGAGGGACACGACAACATCCCCACCACAGCCCAGCTCCTGCCACGGCCAGGAGCCAGCACATGGCAGGCAGGAAGAACAGAGTATTGCAGCTAGACAGCGTGTCCTGCCCAGCAGTGTGCCACCAGGCAGGGGACAGCGGGGTCTGAAGGGAACACCCAGTCCCTGGGTTCCTCTTGTGCTGGGAAAGGGTTTCACAACATCAGCTGATGGAGCAGCCCGAGCTGCAGCTCTCACCTCAGAAGCTCCCTGCTAGCAGAGCACACCACCAGTACCTGCCCAACAGAACCCAGCGGTGCCCATGCAGAGCAGGACCTGCCCTGCAGCACAGAGCGGGCTCCCCAAGCCTTTAAAAACCCAAGGGTAAGGGATCAGGTAAAAAAAGAAAAAAGTTTCAAAAGCATCACTGCCCTCAGAAATGCCTTCTGGGAATGCTCACAGAGCCTGGCCTGCCCGCAAGGGGAGGACCCAAAAGGGCCCATCAGAAATTTCAGTCCCTTACCCTGAAATGCCAGAGATGTCTGTTCTTCCACATGGCAACAACACCCTGCTCCTCATATCCCACCTACCACCTGACAGAGCAGCCCGTGCCACCCCAGGCGTGCAGAGTGACACGTGGGCAGGAAGGCAGCTGGACACACAGAGTGCCTGGCTGGCTCCCAGTCCAGCCACTACAGTGATGCATCACTCCACAGAACAACAGCTCATCTTCCTGGGTTTGTGGGGATATTTTTTTGGCAAATTAATATATTTCCTGTTATTTTTTTGTTTTTATTTTATTTTTTTAGAAAGCGTTAAAAAAAATCTGCAGCTGTTAAAAAAATCCTTTCCCTTTTGAGGCTGGACGAGGTTTTATTGACAGGTAAATAATCGGTGTGAGTATGTCAATAGCAGTGACCCCACTGACGTGGTGCCCCTCAGCAGCACAGCCAGCTGGGGAACACAGAGACTGGCTTGGTTTGGTCACTGTCAAAGACCTGGGGCACGGGAGTTTCCTTACACTTAGTGTTTCCCTAATTCCTGCTCCTGCCCAACCCTCCTCAGGCGTCACTTCAGCACAAACAACTGCCTGTCCCTGTGGCAGGCTCCGTGCTCCAAAGGGGATCTCCTCTCCAGACCTCCCTAACTCTGCAAATGGCTTGTTTTCCACTCTGGACAGCTGAACTCCCTCCAGACTCGCTCATCTCTCATCCTTTGGCAGCAGGAAGAAAGACTGGCCATCCTTTTCTCCTAGAAATAGAGTGGGGGCCAAACGCACCGTAACACACACGATCTGCAAAATCTGCTCGAGCTGATCCACGGCTCCCCAAGCCCACTCACACCAATGAGGTCTCAGGTTAATAAGCAGTGCAGTTACTCAGCTATCTGCTTGTAAGTGGTAGGTGTTCTTGGGCAGGTTGCCTGCTCCTGCCAACTCCTCCACGACTTCACACGTTGTCAGCACATCCATATTTAAGACTGGTTTGTTGTTTTGTGGGTGGTTTTTTTTTGCCTTTGTTTAAAGGGGTTTCCTTCCTTTGTAGTAAACTTAAGAGTTAATAGAAAAAAGTAATTCAAAAGTAATCCAAGCACATCTGTAATTAGTTCTGCAGGAGAAGGCAGAGCGATGCGAGTCAGAGTTGGCACGCAGTTCCTGGCTCCTGGTGTGCAGTCCTCGGGATGGGCAGAAGGTCCCTGAGCCGAGCACAGCTAGAAGTTAGATTTGGAGTGTCCAAATATGCAGATGGGAAAGTGCTTGACATGAGAGGACCACTGTGCTGCCAGCTGAAAGAACTTGACGTCGTTCCACTCCACCCCATCGATCAGGACTGCAGGCAAGGGTGAAAAGAGAGGAGAGTTAGAAAACGCTGAGGGGAAGTGGCCGGCCCGAGGCAGCTGTGCCACAAGTGCCCCTGCAGTCGGCAGAGGGAGGCCTGGCCACACTCAGCTGCTCTGCCCCACCCAGCTGCACACAGGAGAGAAAGGCTCAGGAGCACACCAGGTTTAGGGAGAACAGCTCGGATTGTTGTTCCATCATCGCTCACTGACACCAGAGCTCCCCACACTGCTGATTTCAGCGCCACCTGATCCAGCTTCTCAGCTTTCCAAAGCACACTTCACTTTCTTTTTTGGGCAAATGCAGTCTTGCAGAGATGGACACCAGTCTCTCCTCACTGCTGCTGTCACCAGGACATCCGTGGCACCCAAAGAGGTGACAAGTGTCCTGCGAGCCCCTCATGCCTGCCAGGCTCACGGGGACCGGGCCAGGGTTAAGGAGGTGACCCAAGCAGGTCCCTCTGTTGGGGATTACTAGCTGAACAGGCTACAAGGGTGTTTTTGCTACTGGATGCCCAGCTCCACTGACAGACGCTCCAGGTCTGCCTACAAGATGCATGCATGGCTCCTGCTGAGGCCTGAGTGTGTGCCAGCATCCTGCCCAGAGGAGCAGCCACAATGTCACAACCTGCCACCAACCAACACCTGCACCCGATGTGCAAGAGAAACAGGGCGTGACAGAGAGGGGAAAGGAGCCCTGTCCAACCCTTGTCCTCACCCAGAGCATTGACTCAGCTAGCTAAAGGAGGATTTCCCACATCCCAGACCTGTTAAAGCATTCCCCCATGCTGGGCACTCCCCAGGAATTTCCCATGGCAGGACACCAGCCCAGCCCTTTGCCTGGAGGACAATCACAGCACATGAGCCTTGCTCCAGCAGCCAAAGGGATGCAAGCACGGTACTCACCACGCAGCATGTTCTGCTGATGTTTTGCTGTGCAAATCAACCTGCTGATGCCTTCAATACACTGGCTCTTTGACTCAACCTCCTTGTCCTTTGTTTTCTTGGGCAAAAACATCACTGGAAGAAAAGCAAACCAGCACAAGGTGAATCTATGGCACTCACAGGAGCTGCACTGATTCTCATTTGAACTTCTGCATTTAAACATTCATGTCAGAAATTCTTACTCCTAAGATCCTCCCTTTTTGGCAGGAGCCTCTCAGTGCTGAGCACTTTAACTGATGCACATGAGCATTTTAACGCTAAATGTCTCTATGTGAAGCCTTCCCAGCTCATAATCCTGACCCCAAAGGGCACCTGCAGGTAACTCCTGCTCTGTTGGGACACCACACAGGGAAAAACATCTACATCTGCAGTGCCAGGCCTGCTGCACTGCCTGTGGCCCAAGGAGACACCTGGAGAGCGGGAGGGATTACAAAATGGGGGCAGCTGGTGGGTAGAGAAGGCATAAGGAGAGCTAAAAAAAGGTCCAGTTCCCCAAGAACTGTCCAAATGCTTGAGCAAAGATGTACAAACTGGTTTCACAAAAGCTGGTGGTGCTGAGCACCTCTGCTGCAGGCTGGGCCACCCCCAGGGCACTTGGGATTCTCAGGATTGCCTCTCCCAACAGCACAACCCTTACAAAGGGTGTCACCAGGCTGGCAGCCCCTGTACCAGCAGGGCCACCCACAGCTGTACTGGCCTGGCAGGGCTCTGCACCTGCATCCTGCAGCCCAGGAGCTCTGCCAGCCTTCTCTCAGAGCCCACCAGGAACCACTCCCAGGCCCATAGGCAGAGGATGTTGTGAAGGACAACTACTGGCAGCCAAAATGTAAATGCAGAACTACCTTGCTGCTTCCCTGAAAATAATTTGTTGCAGAGCTGTTCTCATTTTCTAAATTTTTTTCACATTACCAAGGCCAGTAGCAAATACAAAATCACTGACAACATTCAAAATGTTTTGAGAAAATAAAGCCACAAGTTTAAGAGCAGGAGAGTAGTTATCTTCTACTTCCTTTTGACCCACAAAGCATTCTGTACAAAAACATATGAATTATAAAATCATGGAATTGCTGAGGTTGGAAAAGATCTTCAGGGTCATTGAATTGAACTGCTAATCTAACACTGCCAACTGCATCACTAAACCACGTACCCAAGTGCCACATCTATACATCTTTTAAATACCTCCAAGCATGTGGGGATGGTGGCTTCACCACTGTCCTGGGCAGCCTGTTTTAGGGCTTCACAACCCTTTTGGTGAAGAAACTTTTTCCTAATAGCTAATCTAAGTCTCCCCTGGCAAACCTTGAGGCTACTTCCTCATGTCCCATCCCTCATCACCTGGGAGAAGAGACTGACTCTCACCTTCTCCAGCCTCCTTTCAGGTAGTGGTAGAGAGTGATAAGGTCACCCTGAGCCTCCTTTTCTCTGGGCTGAACACCCCCAGTTCCCTCAGCTGCTCCTCCCAGGACTTTGCTCCAGGTTCTGAATCACCCCACTGGCTCTTGTGTGGGGGTGGGTGCAGGAGGAGAGTAGGAGGCCCCAGACTCCAGTTCAGGGGGTACTCCTGTCACTTTTGTCACTTCACAGGGATCTGTGATACTTGCTGGACTTTTGTCTTCCCTTATATGCCTTTTTTTATTCTCTGTGGCTCTTTTGAGCAAAAGGCTGACAGGATGGGGATATCATCCTAGGAAGTGCAGCTATCCCGAGTTTCCAGCACACTGCCAGAAAGGAGGGGCTCATTTACCCTCACTGGTGGTTGGGTGCCTCTTGTCTAATCCAATATCCCAAAACAGCACCAGCAGGCTCCCAAGGAACACAGGGAAGCTGTCCAGGCATGGCCTTCTGCATGACCTTCCTCTGTCCCTTCCTTGGTCCTTTTGGGCTACACCATCTTAGCTGCTCAGCCATCAGGGTGAACACATCCCACATTTTTACTTCACACAGAGGAACCACCCTTTCAAACCCTATCACGTTTACACAGTCACTTCTCATCAACTGATTAGGATTTTGGGGACAAAAATAGAACTGAGGTGCTGTAATGCAGCCCTGACAAGTCAGGCAGCTCTGCAGCAGCAGGACAGGGACACAAGGACCCCTTACCTTTTTTGTTCTTTTCTTTTGTCACGACAGTCATGGACATGGTTGGCGTGGTGGCGATCTCGCCGCTGGCAGGTAACCTGCTGACCTGGAGGGACCGGAAAGTGCATTTCAGTGTGTTTTTGGTAGTGGAGGGGTCCTTCTTCTCTGGGTCTCTCTTCCTGTCCACGGGTGGAGCTGCAATCCAGTAATCCACCTGCAGGCCCATCAACTCAGCACCGAGGCCCTGGCTGGGAAACAAGAGGAGGTGGTAATTTTTGGGACTCTGTCAGAGAGGCTGCCATTCCCGGCCAGAGGATAAACATCTGGCTCTTTGGGAATCAGGCAGTGACATTTCCTAGTGAGACTTAGCAAGCACAGAAGCCCAAGAAGTCAGCCCTGAGAGATGCAGCCTGGGTGCCATTACACAGAACCTCAGTGAGCTGAGACAAGCTGACCTGCTGCAGTCACAAGGGCAAGCAGGGGGAAAGGGAGCACACAAGCCCATCCCTTAGGTGATGCTGAGCTCTGTTGACACAGCAGCAAAGGCAGCCCCTGAGGTTGCCCACATCACTTCATCTCTTGAGTGGGGAAAAGAGGCTGTAAGCACCTTGCTGCTGCCTCCTGAGCACTGATGAGCAATTCCATCCAGGCACAGCACTGCCAAAACCAACTCTCAGCTGGGGTGAACAAAGACTTGGCAGGTCCCTGAACAGCAGGCACTCAGTTCCCAGTCTCCCTGACTTGTTTCTTGCAATTGCCTACCCCCAAGCCTCGCCAGTTGCTGGGGAATCCCACTGTTGGAAAAAACACATTCTGCCAGCCCTGTGACGTTTACTAAACAACAGCAAATTCCAGGATATGCTCTGTTGTTGAAAGCTCCTGTGCATCACGTGGTAGCAGCTGTGCATCACCTAAACATGTTGCCAGCCCTTTCTTGAGCCAGCAAAGGTAAGATGAGCAGCCTGGGACGCTCCAGCCCCTTCCTGCCCCTGCCTCTCACTGCTAACCCTGAGGGCAGCAGGGCTTCATCATTCAGCAGACCTAAAAGTGACAGCCTAATCTTCTTCCTACACAGTGACAATCAGTGCTGAATAATACACAAGTACCAGACAAAAACCTAAATTTATCTACCAGTCTGTCCCCAGTTTGAGAAATGGCAGTTGTTAAGAAAGATAAATCTGTGATCTTGAATGAAATATGCATCCCTCTGCACCACCTAATAAGAAACTCAAGGTAAAACAAGGACATCCCATCATTACAGTCCTCTCAGAAAATCATCTCATTTTCTCTGCCATTTATTCAGCTAAAAGTCAGACTGCAAAGCAGAGTTCATCTTTGATGACAAAAACCAGGTTTTTGTTTCTCAGGGCAATATTCAAAAGTGAGGTTCTTTAAGGATGATGCTTTGGGATGAAGGAAGAACTGTGAGTTTTCCTCTGGAGAAGTTCTCTGCCACGTGTATGCCTGACAAGCCAGCCAATGGAGCTACAAGGAGACAAAACATGGCTTACCTTGGGGAGGAGAAGCTGCCTGTAACAGATGGTGAGGAAGGGGGCGTGGGGGAGGCTTCTTTCACAGCAGGAGACATGGAAGGCGGGGTGGAAGAAAGGACAACGGAGCTTGAGGGAGCCGCATCATCAGAGTCACCTTAAAAAAAGGAAGTCAAACTGTTTGTCTGGGTTTGTCTCACAGAACACTGGGATAAAGCTCAATCTCTGTCCATGCTCCTGCTGCACAGGTTTTACTCGGACTCAATCCAGAGGTCAGCTGGCCCATCAGTTCTGACTGGCTTCACACTTCCCAGGGGCTTTGTACATCTGGGTTCAAGGCAGGCACAGACACTGACACTGCTCGGGTTCCTCACTGGCATCTGCTCCCCTAGGGTTTGCTCCCAGCTGATTCTGAGCCTCCTGCAGAGCCACAGCCCAGCCCCATTGATCTCCTACAGGGAATCTCCCCCTGCAACCACTGCAGGGCAGCACCACTCTGGGAATTCAGTGCCTGTGGGTGATCACAGGGATCTCCCCATTCCATCTGCCTCCACCCTCCACAACCAAGGTTTCATCCCCTTCATGCTGGCCCTTTAGGGTGGTGGGAGCACCGTGGCAGCAAGGAGTGACCCACAGAAGGCTGCCTCCATGCACAAACCTGTGTGCAACCCAGCCACAGGAATCTGGGTCTGACAGTGAAGCGACACAAGAAACAATCCCAACACAAGGAAAACAATATTCCTGTGCATATGAAGGAGGAAAAAAAATAAGTTCACATTGACAAATGTGAACCACCCCATATCTGCATATGTAAGCAGACAGTATCCTGATATCCAAAGTATATCAGTTTTGCACTCCCCCAATAAAAAATAA
Source organism: Anthoscopus minutus (assembly GCA_013399455.1). Taxonomy (NCBI): domain Eukaryota; kingdom Metazoa; phylum Chordata; class Aves; order Passeriformes; family Paridae; genus Anthoscopus; species Anthoscopus minutus. The sequence continues at coordinate 293,299 of VWYI01004880.1, read as the reverse complement.
ATGCATCTAAAATTTTGCCCACCCTGAAGTTCCCAGGCACTGAGATCAATTTCCTTCAGCAGTTGAGCCCACTGTAGGCAGACAGGCATGAACTTCTGATGAACTGCCTCCTCAGGCTGAAGCAGGAACCTCTAACAACTGTAACTGTGAATCCAGCCCTCTGACAACACCAGAAAAATGTTGATGTTTGCACAAACATTGCACAAACATGACAGCAGAGCTTCCCTGGATGTGGGTGTGGGAATTTCACCTGGCCTGAAGCTCCATGTCAAGTAACAAGAAAGGGCCTTTCCCAGGAGAGAGGGCTCTCTTTCTGCAGACAAACCACTGGGAGCTACTAAAATCCAGTTCCACCTCCCAGTGCTCCAAGGCACCAGCAATGGACAAGTCTGCTCAGCCCATGAGTCAGGCACCCACCTGCTGCAGGACACAGGAAGCACACACAAGATGTTCCTTACCCGATGTTGCAGAAGATTGTTCCACTATTCCAACCTTCACCACCTAAAGGGGGCAAAACAGAAGAGCTCTATCAGATGAACAAGAGCCCCCTGAACTTCAGGAGCCCAAAGCCCAGCATTAAGCTCATCTCTGCACTCCCCATGGCACTGTCCCTGCAGTCAGAATAGTTAAGGAGTCCTCGAAGAGCCAGGCAATGCCCAGCCAAGCAGTGCCAGCTCACAGCCCTTTCCTGAGCCACACAAAGGACAGCACAGACCCTGCAGAGCTGCTACAGACCTGCCCAGCTCTGCCCCAGTCCATCAGCTCCAAGCTATGGCAACTCCAGGGAGGAGAAAGGGTCAGGAATATCCCTTCAGCACTGCTTTGATGCACCTGCTAAATTACAGACACTCTGCTTCCACTGCTCAGGAGCAGCCACTTCCAGGGTACAGCACAGTTGGGGTTTGTCAGGAAATCTCAGAGGCAACAAAGTACAGGTTCTAATCAGAGTTATCTGTTCTCTAAACAAGAGAAGTGTCCAGCAAAGAAGATGAAGCCCCTACCAAAGCCTCTGGAAGCAGACAGGGACAAACCACGACATGGACAGGTCAGAACGATCCAGATCACACTGAAATAAGGGCACAAATGTGTGTGGCCAATCACCAGCTGGCACATTAAGATTAATGATAAATGTCACTGGCAATAACTTGTGGAACAGAACATGCTGCAAACAAACTCCCAAGAACACACTACACCCAGAAAGATAAACTGGCCCTTGGTGACATGAAGGCAGAGACTTTCTGCAGTGATAATCTGCTATGGTACACAGGGATCATCACTCTTAACACTGCAGAGAAGAGAGCCTTCCAAAGGCCCTTAAGGAACTTCTTTCCAGGGCTAATGTCTACCCTACACAGATGCTGACAAATGGGAAAGAGCTGCAAAGGGAGCTCAGGTCAATAAAACCTGCTTTAGAATGAGGAATGATGACACACAGACTGTGTGGTTTGAAAACAGAAGGTCATTAAGTTCAGACATGACTATGTCTGGGCCACATCTCTAGGGAGCACAGTTCTCTAGCATGGGATCAAAGAAAAAAGAGAAAAGAAAGGTTAATTATTAGAAGCTAAATGCTTTGCAGAGTTTGGATGGCAGGGAGAGGCATGCTCAACAGTAGATCTTGGAGAGTTGTCAGGCTCTCTGGTGGATTCTCATTTAGACCCAGTCTTGAAAAAGCCATCCCGAATTCAGCAGTGTGTGCAGAGGCTCCCTGAGGCCTTGCTGGCTCAGGAGAAGGAGGCTGCAGCTCAGTTTGGCCAGTCTGCACCCAAAAGGGCAACAAATCAGGCTCTGGAGTGCAGCAGCCATTTGTGCCGCAAGTGTTAAACACCAAGAGGATGCTTCACAGACTTCACAGGCTGGGAACAAGGGAAGCAGAGTTAGGAGAGGGACAAGCAACACAGAAAACTGCCTGCAGCCACCTTGATCTGCAAGCCAGGCAGGAAATCTCTCCTGGCCTTTTCCTCCTTGTTGCCTGACTAAAGATGCTCAAGTTCAGCCACATGGGAGGAGCACAAGGTTAAACTTTCCCTTCCCTCCACTTCGGGAGGTGAATGAGAACACTGCAGTTCCAACAGGCCTCCATCCAGGCAAGTGGCAGCAGCCAGCCCCCCTTCCCTCCAGGAAGCACATCCTGTTAACTCTCCTGGCAACTGGCTGGCAGCCCAAAGCAGCCTGAGCCCCTCTGGCCCCTTGTAAAGCTCCACTCCCACCACTCTGAGCCCAGCTGAGCAGCATGGCACTGCCCTGCCCATTCCTGGGTCAGAGACTGCACAGTCCAGCTGTGGGGCACCAGGCTTCGCACCCCAAAAGCCAAGAGTGCAGCCAACATCAGGGGCTGCAAAGCCAGAAGTCACCAGCTCCCTCTCTTCCTTGTCCATCAGCTCTGAGCAGGCTGCAGCTGAGGAAAAGAGCCCCAGTGCTCATGTCCAGCCTCAGGTTTTGTGAGACACCTGCAAGTGGCCCTTCAGTCTCTTCATGTGCCTTTCAGAGGGTGTTACTGTGCCAGAAATGCTTCAGAATCAGGAGCAAGCAGCACTGACGGCCCTCACCACCAGTGACACAGGAAGTCAGTCTGTGCTTTCAAGGCAAGTTTTTTTGGGGGCTGGCAATGTTATGTACACAGCAAAACAATTCCCCTACTTTCAGATAATCAAATCCAGACTGAAAAAGCAGTGCTAATGTCAGGACAGCAATCATTGAGAGCAACTAGATAAACACTCTGAGCCTCACTTGCACAAAATACAGGAACTAAATCAGTCCTGAAAAAAAGCTGGCAGAGCCCAGCAACAGTCTGGGATGTTCCAAGTCCTCTAGGCTTTTCATGTTGCTGGGAAAGGTGAAACAGTTGTTTTGTAAGAACAGTCCATCACCAGAAATTGCAGTTCATGGGAGATACAAGTTCCCAGCAAAGCTCATCAGCAGAGAACAGATTAGGTAGATGTGTATCTCCGCTTTTGCTAAAGGCATCTCTCTTGCAACAAACAAAAAGTAGCCTGTCATCTCAGGAATACTGCAGAGAGAGACTCTCACTATGAAGAGACACCAGAGTGAAAGCAGGGTCAGCCTGAGGGCAAGAGAGACTAAGCTCTTTAAATGCCTTGGGATTTCAGAGGAGCTCAGAGTCCCACAGAGGGGACACGCACGTGTCAGCGTCACACGGAGCAGGCACAGCAAGGCCAGCATGCAAGACAGCAGCAGAAACTGGGAAGAGGACGTCCAAGAGCTGAAGAGCAGCCAAGGGATTTCTTCTGGCTGCAGGTCAATGACTTTACACCTAAACTTAATGAATTGAAGAGCATGATCAAATAAGGGGAAGCTAGAAAAGGCAAAAAGCACACAGTGCACAAAATATACTGACAGAAGAACAAGCATGGCCTTGTCCAGACACTTGGCACCTCAGATGGGAACACTTAAGGACAGGAGGAAAAATGACGGACTATCCCAAATACATAACAGAGGTATAAATCATCTCCCTGCTGGGACGTACTCGCTACTTCCCAGGAATAGATGGGAGACTAAGAGGTTGGGAGACCATCAATGACAAGCATACAGAGGACTGACATGGAATAGCAAATTCAGCCAAAACAATCAACCAGGGCAATGCCAGGCACAGCATCCTGATGATCAGGTTTCCAGGGACACATCATATTCCTTTCTGAATAGAAAGGAGTATGATGTGTCCTGTAGTTTGTTGAAGTCACTTAGAGGTTTGCTTACATATCAGGCAGCTGCATGCACCTGTCAGACTGTTGTGCTGATAAATCTGCCTTAGAGCACCCAATGGTCTCTGCTCTACTCCAGAAACATGCTAAGTTTAGGTTAACACCTGAGAACATATTCTAGCTTGCTTGAGACAGCATAACCACAACAACACTCACCCCGACAAAGGGAATGAACTTCTGCGAGGATTCTTCATCAGGGCTAGAGGCAAAGAGAAGAGAGTTGTTAGCAGCTTGCCTCCACCCTGGGCACCATACTCACTCCATAGGTCGCATTCCAGCATGCAGCAGGGACGGACAGGATGCAAGCACCAGTCCAACGCTCCTCTCAGGACCCCTGGCAGCACCAGGAGCCTGCACGGGCTACAGCAGGTCTCTGGGGTGGAAAGGCTCTTCCTCCCTCCCTCAGGCTCCACAGAGAAACATGCTTGGATGGCATGGCAGTCACCACAGACACACAGGCCTCCCCCTGCGAGGCGATGGATCTGTGCCACGACAACACAGAGCACTGGCTGTTACTTACTAGGAGCCGAGGCGCTCTGCACGCGCGGCCTCCAGGCGTCCCCCCTTGGAGCCGTGTGCCACGGCCTGCACATCCCCAGAGCAGTGGCCCTGCCGCGGGTTACAAGCCGTGACACGCGGTTACTGGCGAGGCAGCGGCAAGGACGTGCCCTCACGCTTTGCCCTCGTGCTCTGCCCCTCATTGCCCTCATGCTCTGCTCCTCATTGCCCTCACGCTCTGCCCCTCATTGCGCTCACACTCTGCTCCTCATTGCCCTCACACTTTGCCCTTGTGCTCTGCCCCTCACTGCCCTCACGCTCTGCTCCTCATTGCCCTTATGCTCTGCCCTCACACTCACGCCTTCATGCTCTGCCCTTCATGCTGGTGTCCTCACTGCCCTCATGCTCATACCTTCACATTGGTGCCCTCACACTCTGCCCCCATGCTGGTGCCCTCACGCTTGTACCTTCATGCTCTGCTCCTCACACTGGTGCCCTCACGCTCTGCCCCCATGCTGGTGCCCTCACGCTTGTACCTTCACACTCTGCTCCTCACACTCTGCCCCTCACACTGGTGCCCTCAAGCTCTCACATGCCCTCCCTGCTGCTGGCAGCTCCCACAGGCACACCCTGGAGCTTGGGCACCCACAGCTGAACCCAGCCGAGCAAAAGGCACGCCCTGTGTCCCAGAAACTGCTGGAGACAACACCACGCACGTCCTGAAAGCTCCTCTCGCTCTGGGCCCCGCCGGAAAGCAGAGGGTAGAGAAAGGCCAGCAGTGAAGTCAAACCTAGCAGGAACTGGGGGGAGACTCAGCAAAGACAAGAGGAGGAAGAGATGAGTGAGGAGGAAGGCAGGGCAGAAGGGTCTGCAGAGCCATTGCTCCCTTCAGTGGCAACAGAGGTCAGAGATGGACCCACAGTGTGAGAAGACCATGGGAGCACATCCACATGTTTGGAGGAACTACAGTTCGGCAGAGGGAAGTGACTGCACAGGCAAGACACATTTCTCAGCACAGGAAACAGGTAGGAAGCAGACAAACACTGAGACTTCTCATGTTTCTCTTCCTGTGCATCCCTCAGCGCTCAGAAAAAACCATCCAGCATTGCTTTCAATCCAGAATTTAGCTGGGAGTAGCATAAATATGGCAGGTATTTCTGTGCTGTTTCCAGCACAGATCAGAAATGCATCAAATGCACAAAGGTTGTTAATCTGCGTGATCAGCATGGGTTGCACACTTTCCTCTAAGCCCCAAGGAAAGAATGAGATAAAACTGCAGTGAACATGACTCAGCCAGAGCTCCCTTGTGGTCCAAAGCAGAACATGATTTTGCAAACAGCCTCTCGCTCTGGCTCAGCTCTGCTTACCTATCCTTCAGGCAAAGCCAGGGCCTTTGCTGCCTTCCTACCTCTCACCCCCAGGCACTGCACCTTTGCTGTTCCTCTAAAGCACAGGACAAAGTGACCAAGTCCCTGATTTGGAAGGCAGAAAGGTCCCATCTCTGCAAACACAACTGCAAGGCCCAGCAAACACATCTACAAACACGACATTTCCAGCTCCGGGGAAATGAGAAATCCACAGAGCTGTTGGGAGAGGCACAGAACAGAGGCTCAACTATCTTCAGCTCCACGGACTTGGAGGCCAGCAGGAAGTGAGTCCCACTCCCCAAGCGAGGGAAGCACAACAGTCACCCAAGTCATCTACTGGGCGGCTTTGCTCCAAGCTCTGAAAAAACAAACCATGCCCAGTTCCAGCAGAAAACTCATTCTCCTTCCCCCTGGGAGCTCTGATTCCCACTGCAGGGAGCTCTGGGGCAATTCTGAAATACATCATTTGCTTCAGTCACCATCTATCACGGCTCACAACGACGCACAGGCTGTTCCTGAAGCAATCCAACTGGATTTCAGCTCAGCCAGCCCAGTCCTGTCACATGTCCTCTTGAGAACTCTGGTCTTGCACATGTGTCTCTGGAAATGCAGCTTATCAAAACAGCTGCTCTTCATGTGGATGAAAGAAAAGATGAGATGACCACGCTTGTTCTTCAGTTCCTCCTCTCTGCTCTTCCCAATTGTTGTTCCTCGGGATCTCAAGATCCCAAAACATTAATTCAGAATCCTTTCACCTCGGTACCAGCCACTTTGATTCCTCCTCCTACCACAGGCCTGCAACTGAAGTATCTCCCATCTTTGGAAAGGCAGCTTCCCCTCATAACTTCAGCTGCACAGATTCTCAGGCTGCAGAGGGTTAACCCCACATGTCTAAGGCTTTTTTTTTTTTTTTAATATCCACAGGGCTTCTGAAGTCCCTGGTACCTCAGCTGTAATTTAAAGCCAGAGCTGCCCCACGTTTCCCAAGCCTGTGATTTTCAGCAGTTATTGGTGTGTCATCTCTCTAACTAGGGGGGTCTCAGTCAAATCCTGAAGAAGGCAACAGAAAAGAGAGGACTTTAATCACTGAAGGACGAGCAGGACTCTGGGCCATTTCAGGCCAGGCACCAGCACCACCAACTCTTCACTCATCTATGACACGAAATCTGTGCTGCCCACTGGGCAACTCCAGCTGGAGCCGGCTGACACTGTCCTGCTTCCACCAGGGTCAAACCAAATAATGGACACAGCAACACCAGGTCCTCATGACACATCAGATGAGTCTCCTCTCAGCCTTCCCAGAAACCTCCTTTCCAGCACTCTTCACATTCCTCTAGTGCAGTCAACAGAACATCTGTAATTTCTTGAGCCTTGACTCTGCTGTGCTGCACTCCTGTTGCATTTCCAGCAGCTGCCCAAGGAGTTTCCTGCAGTAACCAGCTAGGTAACACGAGCTCTGCTGAGCCAGAGGAGGGGCAGGCCCCCTTGGCAGCTGTATCCATGTCCAGCAGCTGCTGCAGCGTGTGTTTGAGAAGGACTCAGAGCAATGACCTGGACTCTGCTCAGCCACTGCCCTGCAGGGCCTCACTGCAGGCAGGATCAGTGTAATCCATGCTTCCTACTGCCCAGGAGCCCTCCAATCCAAGGGAGCTGGGAGCAAGAGCTGGGAAGTGCTCTCAGAAGCTTTAGGTAAACGCACAACCAGGCAGGCACTGCTCCAGCCCCTGCCCTGACACGTGAACAACACTCCCATTGCCAACAGTCAGGCTGCTCCCCAGATTCATGCAAGGGCTGTCCAGAAGCCACATGGCATGAGCTGTGCTGGGCACTGAATTACAGTGGGTGACAGCAGCCCAGAACTGACCAGCAACCCAGCTGCTCTGGGAATGTGTGAGTGCTGAATCTCAGACTTCAAATACCTCAGGGTTTCCTTTAGGAAAGCAATGCAGAGAGACATCAATGCCAGGCCCCTCCTAGTGAGAGGCCCAGCCCATGCCCAGGTCTCAGCTGCCCAGGCACTGCCTGGATTGCATCGTTCCTTCAGAGCTCAGCAACCAGGACTTCTCCCAGAGCTCACAGATAGGGTCAGTCACCCAGTGTAACTCAGAGGAGCTGCAATGGCACTGCATTTCCCTCGTGAGCCCCTCTCCTCACAGCCAGCCCCTCTGCTTCCAGGTGAGCTCAGCTGATGCTCTGGAAGGCCGGGACAAAGCTCTGGCACCATTGCAGTCCATCACAGGCAGTACATGCGCCAACCTTTGCCATGACAAACAGAACAAGGGCACGGGCAGACAGCGGGGTCAGTCCGGGCAGGGACAGCTGGCAAGAGAGTTATAAAGCAGCTCATCACATACAGCTACATCCTAGAGGCTGGCTTGGTTTTCCTTGGACCACTAGGGCTTGTTTAACAGAGCAAATGCCAGGATTCTGGGAGATTTCTCTTGCAATGAATTTGTAGGTTGTGCTGCTTGCTTCTACCTGTTCCACTGCCTTGAAAGCTGGCCTTGGAGAAGCCATTCACCCCTGGCCTCAAGGGGGAAGGGAGCTGCAGTAACTTTGTGTGCTGAGTGCAAAATAAAAAATGCCCAATGATCATACGCCTGAAGGCAGGGCACCCTGCAGAGCATGGGGGTTTTGGAGGCAGCTCAGAGAGCACAGCTCCACAGCTAGCACACATCTGTCTTCTCTTCCTTCAGCTCAGAGAAGGCCCATATGTTTGGGATGCTCTGCCAGTAAAGAGACTAGTCCTCAAATTTTTGATTACAGGGAGGAGATTTGCTGGTCTGCACTTGGACACTGCACAGCTGATCCCCACCCTGAGCCACTGAGTGCCACCTACAGCACTCCAGTTCCAACAGATGGGAACTGAAAAGCCTTTTCTCAATCCTGATCCTTCTGGAGCTACACTCTGTCTTCTGATGGCTAAGGGAAAAGGCAAGGAAAATCCCTACCTTCTCCATGTTGTACTGCTCTAAACAACTCTTTCAATCCCACTCAGTCTAAATCCTGGGAACCCAAATGTGTGGTCCAAAGGCACAGCAGTCACTTTCAACTATGCATTCTGCCAGCAGATGCCATAGTTTCAAAGCAGCGAGCAGAACTCAACCTGAAGCACAAACTGTGCATCCCAGACCCGCAGGAGCTGTTAAACAAAGCACAAATCACGAGTTCACTGGGAAAAGAGATGGGAGCTGGGAGAGGGAACCTAAAAAGAATTGATACCTTATGGTAAAATCAAAATGAAAGCTCTTTTTCCTTTTCAGGAAGCAACCAAAGAAAAAGATAAATGTGTTATTATACTTACAACAAAGTGATACATTTGTTTAGATAGTTCTAATGCAGATGCAATTTCTGTGCTGCTTTTAGCAGTACCCTCCCTAAGCTGCTGCCAAGAGAACCCCACTCCTAAAGGAAGGCACACAGGAGACAACTGCCCATGCTCTACTGGAGATCCTGTTCCTCTGTCTCACTCTCCTTTGCTCATAGGGTACTGACCTGAAAGCAGAAGTTATTTTAAGGCAGACACACAGAAACACTGAGAGATTGCAGGCTATGCCAGAGTCTGACCATGAGTTTCAGCAATCTCTCTTCCCAATAACCTCCTAAAGTAAAACTGTGAAGAGCTTCAGGCATGGCATCAGAGTCCAAAGGGAGTCAAACCCAAATGGATCAGACCAGCTCAGTAAAGAGGTCCTGCACACTGCTGCGAGGGACAAGGGCAGGGGCTCCTCAAATACATTTCAGTTGTTTTCCACCAGAGTGCTGAATTGACCTTCTGGACATATTAGAAACTCAAAGCCTTTAAATGTGTGCTAATGACAAAAGGAAGCTGTAACAGAACGGAGGAGGCAGAGGAAAGCAGTGCAGAAGCCAGCACCTGAAGGGTGCAGAGAAAGAACCAGGCAGCCTCAGAAGGAGTTCACACTGCACTGGGGTGTCTGAGCTCCCTGCTGGCAACAAAGGGAAGCCTTCACAGCAAAAACAAAGTGCAAAACTGAAGGCAAGAGTTTCAAGTGCTCTGTAGCTCTTTAAACTTCATCCTTATTATCATGTTAACCTTACAAAAGTCCACAAATACATGAAGAGACTAGACTAATCTCTTTTACTTGACTGGTTGGTCTGGAAATACAGGAAAAACACGTAGAATGGGTGAAATTCCACTGAATCATTTCTGAACAGTAATGTGAGAGCAGACAATGAGAGAGCAGGAATGGAAAAGCAATATACAACGAGAATTTCCAAAAATAAGGGGGAAAAGTGACGCTACCCACGCTTTTAATTTCTCACAATTCTTAGGCAAAGGGGACACCAATAAGGGATGTTAATGGACCAAAAATGAAAAATCAAATAGCAGTAATTAAAAATTAACAACACCCATGTCTCTTAGGGAGTTGCTAGCCCCTAACTGAGGAAACTCACATCAGCTGAGCTCAAATCCATTATTCTCCTCTGTCCCTTGAAATAGTGCTTCTCTACCCTTCAGTGACAGTTACTCCTCTTCCTGGTCCACAGCCACAGGAGGCCCTACATACTCCTGAATCTTGTTATCAGGCCCCAATCCCCCCTCTCACAGCCTGCTTATCCCTTTAGGGAAGTTAAAATGCAATCTGGTGAATGCCAGCCCTCCTCAGCAGGAGTCCTGGTAGCTTGCAACTGCCAATCAACAAGGATTTTGTCTCTCCTGCAAGAAGGTCTGCTATTTACACTCCAAAAAGAAAGGGGTTTAGCTCCCTAAACACCAGTGTAATAAAGGTCAGGTCTCATGAAAGACACTTTGTGGGATAATGCCACGGTCCAGTCTCAAACACCTAAGGTTGCTGTGATGAGAGACCTCTGGAACCTAAGCACATAAAATCCATCCAGCCCCCATCCTGCTTAGCCTTGCACTTCCCCAAACCTCTTACATCCTCAAAAAAAGAAAGGATCACTGCACTTCAAGTAACCCAGCTGCTGTAGATTCACTGAGTGGGACACACCACTGGGTGCAGGCTACCCCGAGGCTCCCAAGGGCTTTGCCATTTGGTGTTCAGACTGCTGGAAAAGCACTTTGCTTTCAGGCAGCTGCTCTTCCAGGGAGCCAGCAGGACAGGGGGCTCATACCTCTTCTGCTTGTAGGTCAGCATGGCCTCAGCAATGGGCAGCTGGTGGGCACAGTTGGCCCCTGCTATGTACTGCGTTATCCGGGACACGACGTCAGGCGCTTCCGAAACTGCAGGAGAACAGAAGGAAAAGCATTCAAGTGACTCCCCACACCACTGCCAGCACTGCCCTGCATCTGCTGATGCTGCCCAGCCAGATGCACTTGGGCTGCACCTTGCACAAGAAGCTCTGCCTACCCCAGAGCATGGTAAAGCTGAATCTGTACTCAGCATTTCTGACTGAATTTGGGGTCTTTTAGATTTGTTAAACGCTTTCCTTTGTACCTGCCTGGAGTCAGCTGTAGACTTTTTCATGCCTTGGATGCAGGTATCTGCTGAAGAAAGTGCCTGGCCATCTCTCCCAGGTGAGCTGCTCTGCTCACACCAGCACTGAGTTACCTGAGTTTCTAATGAACTCATTAGAGCTGACCAAAAAGACTGAGTGACACACAAGGGTAGGAAGAGCACAAAGATCATGTGTACTTGTGAGACTGTGGTTCATTCAGGTGGACACAAAGACATTTCCTAAATGCCTTCCGTATTCCTTTAGTTTCCAAAGAGCCTCAACTGTGAGATCACAGGAACACAAGCGACCTTCAACAGGCACTTCCATACTTTAAAATGGGCATTTTAACCCAGATTCTTTGGATTTGAACAGTGAACTGGTAAGAGCTATGATTCTCTGCCAGGTCCTCTTGTGCCTTCATGGAGTTCCTGTGCAGTTGCCACCACACAGACAAAAATGCAGAATGCACAAAGTGTGCACTATACAAAAATGAGGTGGAGTCTTCCTCACAGCATACAGCATATAACAGCTAAGGAACAGATATGGCTCTTTCTGGATCTCTGTAGGTAATGAAGTACTCCCAATTCAGACACAAAAATTAAGTCTGTATTGACATTTTTCTGCATTTTCAGGTGCAGCAAACAATTAAAGGAAACCAGTTCCACACATCAATTCTTCCCTGAAGGCAGGACTAAGGGGAAGTGTAGGCTGGACAGTACACTAGGAGATTTCGAGTCCACCCTCCTGCTCCAAACAGGGCTCATTTCACCTCCAGAAGAGGCTGCCCCTGGCCTTGTCCAGCCATGTCCCCATCTCCTGGGAACAGCTCTGAACAAATACCCCTCCTCCGCTCATGGCTAGAGAACTTCCAGGAGCATCCTGGGAGTCTCAGGAACTCTGCAATTCCAACAGGGAGAACCACACTGCAACCTCCCCATGCTCACGGTCCTGCACCAACTCCAAAGCTTTTTCCTTCACATGAAATTTCTGTATGGACAATGCTGCCCACAACAGTGTCCAATCTCAAGCCTTCATGTAGCCCTGAATGTTGAAAATCCTCCTTTCTCCTTTCCATTCTTGAAGAAATGGAGGAAGAAACTGTAAGCATTCATATTTTAAACAAATTACTACTTCAACATGAAGTAAGGCTTTAATCTGGCCTAGAACAAACTCAGATCAGAACAGGAACTTGTTGGTCTGACCTAGGGCAGCTCTCACTTGTTACCACACTGGTGAAGAACAAAATTCTTCTTTAATGAGAATGTTTTCAAGTCTGCTGGCAGGATCTTTCCCACACACAGCTAACAGAAGTTAGTTAATCTTCCAAGAGCTTCCAGTTTTCCAAACATTTTAGGCTGCACAGTTCCTGAAGGAAAGCAATGTACTGAACTTAGGAGTGAGACCTCCACATCAAAGAACAAAGGTGAGAGCTAGGTAAGAGCAGCGTGACTCAGAGGCAGCTAGTTAGTGCCTCTGGGAGCCAATAACTGTTTGCAAACCACCATGTGCAAGACTTAGAAAGGTCAGCATCTGAAATGGGAATGTGGTGGAGTGAGGAGAAAAGAGGAACAAAAACACTTGTCTGCTTCCTCTTGTATTTACTTGACCTTTGCTAAAATTACTCATTCAAGCTTTTCATCCCACACAGGCTAGACAGACACAGAGCCTTACCAGTGGTCTGTGCTTCAAGTTTGTTGAACAGATCTCTCCAGGCTAGATCTTGGAAGAAGTTGTTGTATCTATAATCTACAGACCCCAGATACTTGGCCACTGGATGAGAGCCTAAGAAAGAAAGGAAAACATGACAGCTGTGCTCTCCAGCACTGACCACAAGCGTGGGTTTGACCTGTAATGAACTGAACTCCAAAATCAAAACCACACTGGACACCTCAGAAATAAACTTCTTCAATTAGAACCATGTAATTTAGTCCAGCTTATCTCTACAACAGCAGGCAAATAGACTTGCCAGTGCAGACTGCTTCAACACACTGATATCTTTCACTTGACACTTTCCCCCTAACAAATTAAATTTTAAAATGCCAAAGGAAACAGGACTGGGAAACTGCTGAGGAAAGGAATGATTTGGAAGGCTCTACAGCTCTCCATGTCAGCCTCTCAGTTTTGCAAACAGCTTTCCCAAGCAGCCCTTGCTGCCCACAGGCTGCACCACAGCCAGGCCACCTCTGCCAGGAGGGACCAGAACCCCTTCCTCCAAGCACCATTTGCACCTCACAGCTGGTTTGCAACACTTCCAGAGGCTGCAACGGAACAGTCACCAGCTGGTAACTGGAACCATGACAAATTCCTTCAAGACGACCCCAGTTGCTTAACTGTACTCACCACGGTCCGGGAAAGCTCTGGTGGAAAAAATCCCCAAACAATAAACCCACTGTCTCAGTCCTCCAAACCTCCAAGCTGATGTCCAGACTTCAGAGAGAGGTGAAAGCAGGAGGTGCCTCTGGGCTGCCCTCAGTCTCAGGAGAGGCTGGGAGCCATCATTTCCCCTGCAGTGGGGTTTTAAGCAGTGCACACAGCACAGCTCTGCACCATGCACTGGAGAAGCTTTCCCACATGTTGGGAAAACACAGTGCACATGGAAACAAGCAATGAACAGGAAGTCTCCCAAGAAGTTCTACCCATGGGAGCTATATAAAATGTTAAAATACCCCGAAGAGCCAAAATAACTCCCAGTATTTTATTTGATTTTCCCCTTTTCAGTTGTTAATATAGTGTTTTAGACAGCAAAAGCGTCTCAGAGCTGTAGAATCAGTCAGTAGCACTGAGCAGGACTGAATCTCCCAGTTCATATGTTTACAGACACTAAGCATTTCTGGTTGCTAATAAACCACTGCAGGTTCACCCTTCTGCCACTGGAGTGTGTAGCTGTGGGCTCAGAAGGCAAAGCCATCCATGGCAAAAGGCCACCAACCCTAGTTCAAAGGTACTGCAAGAAGCAGAGAGGCTTTTCCTTTAAGACATTTAAGGCATGGTCACCATTCTGTCTTTGGTGCTTTTTCAATTGTCAGAAATGAGACCTCCTCAATCACTTTAATGAACTGCCAGGGAGCTGGCCAGAAATAAGCACTTGATCCAATCAGGAAATACTGCAGACTTCTATGGAAAAGGTCCTGTCAGAGAAGTTTCTATATTTAAAGTGGAATTTAAAAAGAATTCACAGTCCTAAAGCATTTCATTATCAAAATGCCTGGTTAATTTTTTTTTTATTACAAAAGAAAGTTTTAAGATTAAAAAACCAACTCAAATCCAAACTAGCTAAATCTTGTGTTTCACTTTCAAAGTGAGAGTATTTTCAGATCATTAAAAAACCTGCAGAACAGAAAACTCTTCTTCTGAGGCCAGGAGACAGTCAGCAAGCAAGTAGCAAAGTCTCAGACACAGATTCTCATTCAAAGCACATTTAACCTTGCAGAAATTAATTTTTTTGTTGTTTTTACTCCCTATAGGGCTCTCTCTTCTCTTCCTGCCAACCACTTTGGAAACTAAATGCCATTTTTTACAGAAGGATCCAGCTCTTTTCCTCTGTCTTTTCTATTTAATTTTGCAAATGCCACCACTGAATGGATAGCCTAACCACACTGTTTGTGGTGCTGGGCAGCGAGAGCTCCTCATGCCTACAGGAACTGCCATCAGCTGCTCCCAAACCCAGAAAACTGGAAAATACTGGCAAAAAAAAAGTGCTTTTCAAGTGTTCTGTTGCTTACATCACTTAAGTGCTCTGTCCACACAGGTCAAGTCCTGGACTGCCCAGATGTCCCTGCCCATAGCACCAGGGACTCCCCTGCTTCCCAGGCCTTCCCATCACAACATTCCTCATGTTTCTGACTACATTCCTCATGTTTTTGACAAATTGCACCAGCAAGAGCCCTGGTGCTATTGTCAGCCCACTCTACTTCCCCCATCACAAGCAATCCAAGCTGGGGAGCTTTCCAGCCAGGCAGGCTTGCTGAGCTGCTGAAGGGGCAGAGATGGTGTTGGAAAACCGAGGGAAAAACCTGAGCAGATATAAAGTAAAGGTCAAGAGATGCATGTAATTTGAATAATTCAAATTCTCAGCAGTTTCAGAGCCTTTAAAAAATTTTCAACCCCTCCTCTATTAACATTTTCTGAGTCAAGCCCAGGGAGGCCAGAACAGTTATTGCTTTGGGAAACATGATGCCCACTGAATTTAACATTTCAGACTGGGAAAAGGGCTTCTAGAACAATATTCTGTACATAAGAATCTCCTCTGTATGGGGAGAAACTACTTAACCCCCTGCTTCAAACAAAAGGTTTACAAGCAGACTTTGGCATCAGGAATTTAGAGATAAAATTCACTTGCACTAGAGCAGCAACACCAGCACTACACAGTCACAGTTAAATTTGCCTCGTTTAACCTATGGCTATAAAAATATAAAATACAAAGTTCCAGACAGGCTTGTCCCGAGGCAACACAGCAGATTTCACCCATTCCCCTTCCTGTGAAGAAACACCATTCCTTATTTACCTAGAGGGATGACCAGAAATTTCATGTAGCCGAGCCAGTCGGGGGTTTTGTGAGACAGCTGCTCTACAAAGAGCCTCAACACAGCACTGAGGTAATTCTGGGCTCCTGCCACTGCAATTTTAATTGGGTTTGGAGGCTGTGAATTGCAGTTACAGCTACACAGAAAAAAAGAGGAAACATATTTGTAAATGTGCCTTCAACCACATATTTCAGAACAAGCAGCAAAAAAAACCAAAACCAACTGGTTAATAGCAATTATAGCAGAAGAGAGTTTGTTCAATACACAAGGCAATATTGCAACAATTCTCAGCAGCTTAAAACATCATTAATAAAATACAACATTCTTCAGTAATTTCTTAATTGGTCTCCCTGCTCCTTCTTTTGCACATTTTGATATTCTAAAGGGCTGGGCTCAACTATCTAGGTTAGGATGTACCTACTCGCTGCCGGGTCAGAGAACAAACTCAGGTACCCACAGCCCTCAGCAGGTAAATAGGGAGTGCCTTCAGGAACTAAGGAATTAATCTGGGAATTGCTTGGAAGGGAGAGCAAGAACTATTTAATAGCCCCTTATTTGTTTTGCAGGCTTTAGTGGTGCACGCCTCTGGCCCACGAGGCAGCCTCCAAAGCTCTGATAATCACTGCTGCTGGTGACCTGTGTGCCCTCACAGGAGGCACAACAGCAGCACCCTGCAGGGCTGCTGAGTGCTGAAGAGCCACACAATCCTGACTTCAGCAGAGCAGACTGGAAAGGTTTCATGCAGTGGTTGAGAAATGAAATCCCCGAGTCCTGGGGCACAGGAGCCGAGAGGCTTTTAGGGCTGAGACAACGCAAGCAAAGTGAGAACTTACTATCTCTGTATCCTGGAGACAATTGTGCTGAAAGCTGCCTGAATATCAGCAGAGGAACATGTGCAGACCACTGGCAAGGTGTGCTTTTGCAAGACATCTGAAAGGTACTGAGGAGAGAATAGAACATTTTATAATCCTTTTTTTTTGGCACAGTTTGTCACAAGAAGAAAAAGTTCCTCCCCCAAGCTCCTGGGCACTCTCATACCACTCCTAGGCACTCTCCCTGTGCCTGATCTGAATTTTTGATGTCACAAATGCCACGTCCCTTCACAGTAGCCAAAGGAAAGTTCTCCTTCTAGAAAAATGGCAACATCTTCTTGACAGGCACAACACCATATCCCAAACATGGCAATGACAACCCTAGAGCAGCACAGTTTTTACAGCCACAGAGGGCAGGGCAGCAGCAGAGACCTTTCATCTAGCAAACAGCACTGGCAAAGAGCAGACACTGTCTACCTGCCTGCTTCTGGAAGTGCAGCTGCATCTCTCTGACTCCCATTTTAAAGAAATGCAATGTTCTGCCCAGCCTTAAACACTGAAGGAAGGGAAGGGTGCTAACACACACACTCTCCTCATGAGGGACTGCTTCTCCTCCATGCAGCTGATGGAGACACCACACACCTCAGGTACACATGGGCATAAATATGGCACTCAGTAATTACCTCCCACTTTAAATTTCTGCATGACTAATTTATACACCCCAGTCCATATCCTTCATGCCTTCTGATACTGCAGGCACAATCTGCCAGAACCCCTGGAAGGTGATCTACAACATCTTCTGCCTGTCTCTAGAAGGCATTTCCAAGTATAGAAAAGGTGGAACCAGCAGCTCAGATGGTCTTTTTGCCCTCTCATACATTGAGACCCTAGCTCTTCCAGAAGCAGAAAGCCAAACCAGACAATACAACTCCACAAGCCTGGCACAAGTTCCTCAGCCACCCAGCACATGTTCATTGGTCCTCTTCCATACATATTTTATTGCTTTCTCAGAATAAGGTTCCAAAAGGAGCAAAACGAGCTCCAAAACGAGTAACAAACCTCTCAATGTTGTCAGCAGAAGGAAGTATTGCTCAGGGCTCTTCTCTAAAGCAACTACCACTCAGCAAGGATGGGGTGATTCCTGCAGTCAGCAATGACAAGCACATGGCTACAGAGCTAACAAAATATTTTCTCCTGTTCACCACCTCTACTCAGAAAGCTCAGCCTAAAGCACCACAAGGTCAGACCTCCCTCCTTCCTTGGTCCCAGTCTGCCACAGTTTAGGAGGCTTTTGAGTGCAAGGGTTGGCCATAATTCCCAGTGTGCTGCTAACCAGAAGGAATGGCACTGCTTGGAGGAGAAAACGCCTCTGTGGAAAGGCTCAGGTGGAAAAGCTTTGTAAGATTCCCAGTGCCTCCTGATCAGATGAAATCCAGCCTGTGAGCACTGAACACTCTGCAGGCAGCAGAACCTTCTTGGTTAGTGCAGAGCTCAAGGCCTGTCCACCCCAGAGGAGGAACAGCACAGGAGAACTGTGCTCCAGGTGATGTCTCCTGCCTTTACCTGGCCTTGCCAGTCAGATGTATTGACAAGGATAATGTTTTCTGGCAGCTGGTCGTCGGAAACCAGGATGTGATTTAGCTGATCATACACTGTTTTCCTGGGGATCTGGAAATAAAGAAACAGAGAAGAGAACAGTAAGAGGTGTCAGCTCTAACCATCAAGCCTCCAGCTCCAGCTCCTGCAGTTGATGAGGTGGCTGTGCATGCTGGCCAGTCACCCCAGCAAAGGCACACTGGGCTGCTGGGACTCTGCAGCTTCTTCAGTATTAGCCACCATGGATTTGTTGGCCATTACTCTTTCTGCCATGCACTTTTGCTTACATCACTTTACACCAACTAACAGCAGCCCAGAACTTAGGATTCATAAAAGCCAGGAACAATCGTGAGTCCCACAGCTAACAAAAGCATGGCACATACGCTGTGCACAAGACAGTCCCCAGCAATCTGCCTTACTTCAAAGGAGTAATTCCTCAACAAATCCCTATTCCTTTCTCTCTCTAACAATCTGTTCCAGTGCTTTGAGTTTATGGCTGGCTGACAAAGCTACAAGCTGGCAATCCCCAGCAGACTGGATGGAAGATAAAATTTCAGCAAGACATAAATTCCCTCCTTCCCGAAGCTGCGGAGCCCGGTTCCCTCCCAGCAGGGCCAGAGCCTGAGCCAGAAGGAAAAGGGGATGGTGGAGAAGAGGACCACTGTGGTGGCTGAGAGGCAGCAGTGCCATGCCCACCTGTAGGTGGTGCCGGGTGTCAGGGGAGCGCTCGTTGTCCAGGCTGTTGGCTCTCTCGTTCTGCGGCCGCACCGCCTGCCGCTCCTTCAGGGATGTGCTTCTGCCCCGGCGCCCCGTCTGCTTCCCTTCAGACCTGCTGGAGAGGTGTGCTTACACTCCCAGGGCTGGCACATTTCTGAGTGAGACACAGCCCCCAAATCCCCATCACCCAGTCTGGCAATCTCAGTAATGTCAGCAGAAGCCCTGGGGAATTCTGCACGTAGATCTGAGCTAGCTTGAGACTTGATGATTCTGCTTCTGAGAGTGCACAGCGCATTCCCAGGAGTCCTGGGATCACTTCCACAGCCCATGCTAACACCCATACCACCTCTCTGCTACAGCTACACCAGTATAACAATACCCAGCCAGACAAACTGCAGTCACACACCCCCAAAGCAGCACAGAACACCTCTGGGCATTCTTTTATCAAGTGCTGCAGACCCATCGCTGAAGTACCCAAACACAAGGAGGGTGTCCTTGCAGTTTAGAGCCTTAAAGGCCACCCTTGAGGTCACCCACGACCTCCTGAGCAGCCCTGCAGCCGGCACAGCACTGTCCCCTGTACCTGGTGGATGGGATGATGAGGGACTCTGTCTTTGTGATCTTCCCGCTGGGTGGGAGCTTCTCCACAAACACATCTGGAGTGGGGAGTTCAGCCTCCTGGACCTCAGCTTGCTGGTTAGACTCCTGCAAAAACACAGGGAACAGAGTTACCAGGAAAAAACTCTCCCCTCTGTGTAATCTTGGGAGCTTAGCTCTGCCTGGGGCACATTGAGCCTGCCTCTTCCAGACATCCTCCTCACTGCCAAAAGGGAGAAACCAGTGGTGGCTATCTGGGGCTACCAAGGGAGCTGGAGGTAGGAAAAGTGTTCATATATGCTGTTTGGAACAGGCACTCTCACAGCTCAAAGCCAGGGACGTGCCTCCTCATGCAATGCAGATTAATTCATCTTACCCAGATGAACTAGCTAAGAGAGAAAGATTTAGGAGAAATGTCACACACCCCATGTTCTCAGCACAGCTTTGGGATTTTTACCCCAGGACCAGCTTGATTTCTGCCAATTCAGCTTAAAGTAATACTTCCACATGATAAAATGGCCTTGAGCATCCTTTCCATGCTCAGTAGCAAACTTTGGGCCAGCCTTCCTCAGGCTGTATGAACAAAAGGTCAAACAGAGCAAAAGGCTGAAAGACAAGAACCTGCAAACTAAGGCCAGGGGGAGAACTCAGAGCTCTCCTCACTGCAGCTGATGTTACCCATGGAAGTTGAGCTGCATGTGCAGCTCTAAGGACAGACAGATGCACCCCACAGAATGCAGCCCACAGCTGGCACCCAAACTGACAGGAGGAAGGTCAACAAGAGCATTTTCAACTTACATAAGGGACAGAGTCAGAAACACTGTCGCCTGCATGTTTGGTTCCAAGACTCTTTGTCTTTTCAGGCACTTCTACCTGCTTGAGAGAAGAAAAATCCTCAGGAGGTTTAGCAGCAGCACAGTTTCCAGCTACACTCCTCTGGGTCAGGCTGTTCAGAAGAGATGCTTCTCCACTTAAACATCCTACAGCTCTGCACTGGTGCCAGTAGGGCTCCCTGCTGGCACCAGGACTGCCCACATGAGCGTGGGATGTGGCAAACCTGATGCACAACACACAGGAGAGGTAATGCAGTGCCCTGGGATAGCACTGACACTTTATGGCCATCCAGGAGAGAATGGAAAAGCAGCTGAGCTGCCCATGACCATTCAGTGTCAGCCACCAGGAAAAGCA
Organism: Anthoscopus minutus; assembly: GCA_013399455.1. Classification (NCBI taxonomy): domain Eukaryota; kingdom Metazoa; phylum Chordata; class Aves; order Passeriformes; family Paridae; genus Anthoscopus; species Anthoscopus minutus. The sequence goes on along the minus strand of VWYI01004880.1, from coordinate 272,855 downwards.
TCCCAACAACAGCAAAGAAAAGCTTCCTCCACAGAGTGCTAGGAAGTCCCTAAAACTCCCAGGCAACATCTCCCATCCTGGCAGTCATTTCAGGCACAAGGCAATGTGAAGCTATTCACACCATCAGCAAGCATTCAATACAGAACCCGAAGATGCACCCTTGAGTTAATTCAATATTTGCATTAAAAAAGAAGACAAAACAAAAACCCTAAACCAGCCCAAAAAATCCCCAATCCTCAAAAATCCAAATGGGTTTTCTCTGCAGATTCGTAGCTCTGCATCCAAATCTTTGGAAGGGGGTCAGAGAAGGTGCTTTAATTTTAATTTTTTAAATTTTAAAAGGCAGTTAGAGACAGTGCAGATAGGTAACACTTGAAATGTGACTTACAGGACTTGGTGGCTCTCTCTGGCTCCTGATGCTGTGGATGCTACCAATTTCAGTCTGAGAGCTGGAGTGTGACAGTCCTTCAAAGTAAGGTCTGAATAAGGAAAGCAAAACCCATTCCTTATTATCAAAAACACTGACAGGGCCAGTTTACCATTCACAGCAAAGCAACCTGACAGTTCCCAGAAGATCTCTCTGCTCCCCAATGGTTCCAGTAAAATAGGCTGCCTTTGAAAGGAGAGGAGGGTGTCCAGGACAGCAAAAGAAGCCAGAGAGTCCAGGCATCCCTGAATCTAGGTTTTGACTGACATACAGTCAGTGGAATTACTGCTCCCCCCACACCCCAACACTCTGCTCCTGGTAAGTGATTCTTGGGCTAATATGCATCTTATTTCCAGCTTCCATCTGGATTTGGCTGGCAGCCCTAGGCTCCAATTACACATTTGCTCAGTAAGATAAGGTGCCACACACAATCAGATTGTGCTTCCACTCAAAAGGCAGCTCAACACATCAGGCTACAAGACTCAATTACAATGTAAGGAACTGATTTTCTTGTTGTCATGGGAAAAATCTGCCTCAAAGCCATCAACGTTTGTCACATACTCTTCAAGATATGAACACAAGAACTGGGCCTAGGAAACAACAGTGTCTCCCCAGGACCACACACATTAAGTTCTCATTCCAGCAGTCACATACCCCAGAACAGTTTGCTCCTCAGCTCCAGGGAGCAGGACAGGAACTCTCAGCGTGCAAAGTAGAACATTTTGCCTCATTTCTAAGCAGCTGCTTCCCACAGCACATCTATTTTCAAATCCCCTCAAGGTAGGGCCTACCAACTGGTTGGTACCTTGGGTTAAGCACCAAACACCTTTACATGCCCTCAGCCTCACCATTTCCACTGCTGCCCCAGTCTATCCTTGACATTTTCTGGCTCACTGACAGGCAGCAGGTCTCTCCAGACACAGAATCTACTGGGATAGCCCAAGGAGGTCACTCAGCATTAATGAGGATATAATGACACCTGGGAATTAGCAGATGCTGAACTGGCCAGTTGCAATGGTCAGCACCACAACTCTTTGTTTCAGAGCCATCACACACTGAGGGCCTGGGCATGCAGCCACACACCAGCCAGAAGCACGAGTGCAGCTCAGTCTCACGTGTCCAGTCCCACTGAGCAGAGAGAGGGGTGACACAGCTCTGTTAGCTCAGGGCTCTGCATCTGCTGGAGACCCTGAGCCAGCAACCCCAGTTCAGCTCTGCAGGGCTGGGACTGCCCCACACGAGCTCTTTGAGCACAGGCTTGAGCACACCCATGTGTGCTGTACTCAGTGCCTTTGAGCCCTGAGGAATTCACTTGTTTCCTGCAGCTCTGCTTCCCTAATCCCTGCAAAGACTCTCTTTGCACACAGGGTGCTATTATAAGAAAGGTCTTTCCAGAAGGCCTTGCTCATCCCTGCCTCACCACACATTTCCTTCCTGTTTGTACCACCTCTGCAAAACACCATGTGCAGCTCAATTCTCTGCCTGCCAGCCACCAATCCCTTCCCTGTGCTCAGGTGGCAGGGCAGCACAACATCTGCAAAGGGAACAAGGAAGACCTGAGACTGAAGGGAAGTCAGCCCCCACACCCACTGTCCCTAGAGCACAAGCTGTCATTCCCGCTCTAACACCACCACGTCTAGAGGGGAAGAAAGGGCACAGAAGGGTGGGAAATAAAACCAACATCTGGCACTGTACATGGTCCCTCTCTGGCCCAGCATAAGCCATCACACTTACATAATGGCCCAGCATAATCACACTTACTTTAACTTTGGCTTTGGAGTGCTCAAGACACTGTCATCATCCTCCATCTCTGGCCCGCTGTCACTGGGATTCTCTATATCCAGTGTGTCATACAGAAGGTCCAAATCCTCCTCCACCTCTGGAACGTGCTCTGCTGGGTCCTGCTCTGAATCCAGAACCTGCACAGGACAAAAGCAGGTACCACCAGCTCTGCTAGGAGCCAGACTGATCCCACATCACCCGTGCTCCCCCCAGGACTGCAGTACACCAGCCCTGGAAGATCCTATTCCTGGTGCCAGAAAACTATATCCAAGGAACACTAAGTATATGAGAAATGCTTGTCTTGGATCAAGCTTGTTAGCGCCTGGTTAAGTAGGGGTCACATACTGGACTAGGCATCCATGAGCATGCCATTTAACCATTGGTTATGTCCATTATTCAATCCTATTCTGTAAACAAAGCTTTAAAAATGCTCCAAAGGAGCCTCAGTTTTCCTAGAACCGGTACAAAAGTCCAGTCTTCCCAACAGTGTAGCCTGTCTTGGGTTTCACTGAAAAAGCTGCCGTGACACCTCCTGATTTGATACCCAAAAACGTCCACAGGAGGCGCCTGAAACCTAGCCGAGGATCGGCTGCCACCAAAATACACCTCACACTGAACGTGCCTTCCTCACACCCCGGAACAAGCTGGGCTGTGCCCGGTCCAGAGCTTGCTTTTTGAGTGGCAGCTGCAGCAAAGCAGCAGCTCGGCTGCCTGAGCTCTCAGCTGCGGGTGCTGGCTCTGCCCAGCTCCCTTGGGAAGAGCACAAGAGCCAGGACTGCTTGGAAGGGCAAGGAAGCACGAGGAGTTACTCACTCTTCCCCACAAGCCACAGAAACAGCACAGAGCCACGCAGCCAAAGGAGATGTTAACTGGTTTTGCTTTAGATCCTTAATGTTACATAGGTTCCTTGGGCTTTGGATCTGCTTCATCCCTGTCAGCTCTGACCAAGCAGCTGACTCTTGTGGACTGAGCTCCATATCCAAGTTTTTCATGTCTTGCCTGCCTGTTGCAGTAAGATGATCAAGCAGGCTGGGCTTTAACTTCACAAGCAATATACACCATTTGGGCTATTTGCCTCTGAACGGGTCAAAGATCATTTCAAAGTGATCTGCAGAACTAATGGGTACGCACACGGCAGCCAAAATCTGCTGTTGATAAAACTTCGCCTAGAAAATGTTTGCTGACATTTCCAAGTTGGCCCTCAAGCCTCCCTGCAAGGCCAGGGTGTAAGGACTTGAAAGCAAAATGAAGGGAACGAGAGGAAACAGAGGAGTGTTCCTGAAGGCTAAAGCAAGATGCACCAAGCAGAGGGCAACACACAAGGCAGGAAGGTTTACAGAAGGAATTACTCACCTCATCAGACACTTTAAACCTCTTCAGCAATGCCACAACCTTCTGTTTGAAGTTTTGTTGCTGCAAGTTAAAGACACTTTTACATAAGTAAAGCATTAAGTGAGCTGTTTTCTCCCAGCCTACAAGAAGCCAGACACATCTGACACTGGTGCTACACTGCTGTTTAAAATCAAACAACACCTGGCACCACAGACCTCTCTGCTCTTCTTACACTGAAATCAGCTTTTCCACACCTATGATAATTTCATTACCACTCCAACAAGCACTATAAATCTGAAAGATGGCACTCCACTTTTGGCTGGACACACAACAGATAACTTTTATCTTCCAGATCACCTCCCCGAGCCTTTTTGATATATTCCTGGAAAACACCTGACAGTCAACTTTTCTGATTCACCCTCAACAAGGGTGAGCCAACATAGACAACTACTCACTGACCCCAAGAACAAATATGATTTTTACCACCCAAGCATGGGTTGGGTTCTTTTTTGCAGGAGTTTGCACGGCAGGTTCATTTACTTCATCAGCAGCACTGGTGAAAAGCTGTGGCACTCAGCACCTGCCCCATCACACAAATGCTTCTCATACTTCCAGATCCTGGGCACAGCAGGAACCAAGGCCAGAACAACACAAGGCAAACTGCTGCAACTCCTTTGTGCTTGCTCACCCCCAGGTGCTCCCCCTTTTGCAGGATCAAACAGCTGAGGTTTGCCAGGAGCTGCCCAGTCCTCTGCCCACACTGACAAACCTGATGTGTACATTCCCAAGCAGACAGGAAGGGCCCGGGTCTAAGTGCTGGCACAGAGCATTTGAGGCAGCATCCTCGTGTCAGGAGCAAAGGGAGAAAGAAATGGCTGGCACCAGGCCACTCTGAGGTAAAGAAAGTTGCTCGCTCTCCTGAACTCTGCAAGTCCAACTGGCTTCTCCCAAATCCGGCCTCAGACACTTCACCCAGACCCCAAACTGCACCCTTTATCCTGCAGCTACCTTCTAGATAGCTGAAGCTTAGGTGAAATAAATCCACCACACTCTCCCAAGGCAGCCCTGTTTCTGCCCTCAGTGCATCCCTGAGGCTGAGATGCTCTCACAATAGTAAAAGTTCTCCTCTGGCTCAGGGTGTCAAGCAAAACTGTCCCTGACAGCGCCTGGGACCAGTTCAGCAGCCCATAGAGGGGCACACTCAGCATGCAGCAGCTGAGGTGACATGGCAAGAGCTGTTTGCTGGTCTGAAAGGTTTCACAGAGAGGAGATCTGGCTTGGAGCTGGGCTGATGTTAACTCAAATGGCATCACCAGTTCTGCACCAGCTGGAGATTGAGCATCAGTGCAGAGGTCAGGGCTAGAAAGGCATTCCTATTACAAGTTCCTTGCTTCATAACCAAGTGCTGGATTTTGTCCTGACTGGTCACATTTCAAAGCAATAGGGACACCAAGGACAGGAACTAACACACTCCTGCTCTCACAGAAAGGATCTTGATAGTGACAGATTCAGGTCAAAACAGGGCTCATTTTGGGCCTCATCAAAACATGGATTTCAGAAACAGGCCACGGCGTGGTGAAGCACAAGTCCCTACTCCATACAAGTGCAGCTCTGCAGGCACACTCATGCTTGTGTGGGAGGGTGGACAGCCACATGCATCTTTCAAAAGCTTCTATATTTATATATATTTATAATATCCAGCTACTTCTCTTGCCTCAGCACCACATGCACCACCTGAAGTTTATCCATCAAGCTCCAACCCCTGATTAAGCCCCTTCATTCTGACAACTTCCCGCTGGCCTCTCCCACGCACAGCACAAATAGGAGAGCTTTCCTTCACTTAGAGCTACTTTCAGGACTTACATGAGCATGGGCCCTGCACTGGCTTCTTCATGGGGGTGGAAATTCACAGATTTGCATGATTTTTGGAGCTCCTTAACCTTGCAGCCAAATGACACTCAAAACATGCACACACCTCGGATGGTCCCACTGCCTGCCCACGGGTTGCTTTATCTAGCTCTTCACGTGCTGTGGCCATGTCCCCAGGCTCCATGCTGGGCCAGCATGTCTTGTCTCCCACAAGCCACATGCACTGCACATCCTGGCCAAACCCCAGCAGTGTTAGTAAAACTAATTTCCACCGACCCTGGTTATGGACGTCGTTCTTACTATCGATCTCCGCTGCTTCTTGGGCTTCCCCATCTCGTACTCATCATCATCCAAATCCTGAACAGAAAGAGGATTCCTATGTTACCTTGGTGATTCTGAGACACATGAGCATTGAAGTGCTAAAATTGAAGATGAACCTGCTGCCCTCTCTTCCAGGCATCCAGCACCTGCCTTAATCGCAGTTATGATGGCAGAGGGAAAAGGAAGTGAGACAGGTCTGCAGGGACAGGAACAACATCTTGGAGAAGCAAAGCAGCCCTAGTTCTACATTCATGGAACAAGGACAGTCACAGCCACACATTTTGGTGGGTCCCTCTCTCAGGACTCTCTGACAGGTGAAAGGCAGGTGATGCCAGAATTTGAAGGCAAGTAAGACCCAAACTCAAAAGCATCTCGCTTCTAGTCAGAGAATTCTCCATAAGGACCTGTTGTGCAAAAGGTCTTTAATACCTCAGACCCCATGGGCCCTTTAATTGCAGCTGGGGATCTAGTTGGGCTCTTTGAATCCACTGAGCACTGCCGAAGCAATCAAATGACTCCCTGACCATTAAGCAGAGAAGCACGAGGATGCCAATGTCTTTTCAGTGCAAACACGTGAACAGAAAAATCACAGCATGGTAGAAGGAATGAGTTACTGAGCAGGCCTTCTCCACTGCAGCTGAACCCTTGGTAACTGGGGGGGTTTAGACACAGAAATAGGCTCTTAGTTTCAAGCAGGAGCTGGGAGTGCACGTGCTCCAGTGAGCCCTCATGGGGAGAAGCCATGCCCTGAACAGTACCTGGCCCTGCACGGCATCATCACTGGCCTCCTGCTCAGAAGAGAAGCTCTCGTACTCTTCCTCAGAATAGTTGTCTGGAAGGGAAGGAAAGAGGGGAGAGATCCTGTGAAACTCCTGCAAGGTGAGGGCAGTCTCATCTCAGGAGCAGAAAAGGCCAGCTAAGGCACAAATCAGGAAAGGAGGCACACCAGGAGAAGATAAACTAGCAGGCATCTACCCCTTCAAAACCAGTGAGATGGGAATTGTCTGGAGGAAAGGAATGAGGAGAAACACATCCAGCAAGAAGGAAGGACCAGGACACACAGAAGGCTCCTCCTTCTACCCTGGAAAGAGCCAACCACCTGGTAGACAGCAGCAAGGTTTCTCCACAAGGGAAATTACTTTTCCCCCTAACGTGGGCATAACTGACTAAAAGGGACAAGTAAAATGTGACAGAGTCTAAAACCTTTATGGAAATGACCCTTCAGGGGAATGCCCAGCCCCAGGCAACAACACACACACACCCCCACGTGCACTAGCAGGTCACCCTTGAGCAGAGGGCTGGTACCACATAAAAACAGCATCACAAGTCTGAACCCAGTGACTTCCCAGACAGTTCACAACACCATGGATTTACCCTGGTTAAGCCAGGCCATCACCCCCAGCAAAACATGCTGCAGGTTTGCAGGTCTCATCTACTGGTCATGAAATTTGTTGAAGAATACTCCAGGGACAAAGAAGATGGAAGAAAGTGAATCTCCTGAATACAGCACTGATAGGCAGGTGAGAAGCTACAGGCTCCCCAAACATCCACCAGTGCTGCTGGGAGAGCACTGGTGAGGACACAGCCAACTGTGGGTGGCTCAGGTGTGGTGTGGCATGCAGGAGAAGCTCTGGCAATTCAACCCCTCACTCCTGTCACACTCCCTGCTTACACAGCAACACTTGTGCAAAGTGGGTTTTCTCTGCACTGATCCCTTACAGACACTGCTCCTCAGAGAATGTGGTTGGACTCTTACCTGTAGACTTGATTTTCTGGCTGGCCTGCATAGTGCTGTCTTCATGGTCGATTGGCTGACTTGACAAGGAGAAGATCCAGATTTCTGCAACCTTCACTGGAGCCTCTTTGATGTTGCTGAAAAGGCTCAGAACCTGGCCCCCTTCTGTAGGGTGCTGCATGACCTGGGACAGAAAAGAAGCAGCAGAAATCTGCATTTAAATGTACTGAAACTTGCATCATTTGCATACTACAAGAGTTGTTTATGTTAATGGAATTACTCTTCATTTCCAAGTGGCCACAGGAGCCACTTGCAGGCAATCCACAAGGCTAGTCGAGATTTTATCTGACTACTAATGAAAGTGATAGAAGGAAACAAAAAACATTCGAGCTTAACAGCTGATTAGCTGATCCTTGAAGCAGAGTACTCGACTACCTCATTACTATGCATTTGCTTCCCCAGCACAGTACTGATTTGAATTATCAAGTCACCCATCTTCTGAACACCTAATTAAGGAACTTAATTTTGTCTTAAAACACTGCAAAAGAGCCAGTAAAAGCAAAAAGTCTTGGTGTGATACAGACGTGAAGTGCTTCCTAAAGCAAACTCGCCTTGCTCTAGAGAGCTGGCAGATTAATCTCAGAGGAACTGGCCACCACCCTGGGACAACGAGGCAGCAGGTGATGAAAAACAAGTCAGTGGTGGAGGCCAAGGGATGTCTTAGTGCAGGTTTCTCCTTCCTTTGCCTCTCCCAGCTCAGAGGTGTCTCCCTGGAATCTTGTGTTCTCCTCTTGCCCCAGCAGAGTGAGCCAGCCCATCCCCTCACCTGCTTTCCAACACACACCAGGCTGCTCTGCCAGCTCCTCACAGGGACCTAAACAGACCTGAGCTGATGAGGAACATATGTCCCCCTGCCCTGAAACTGCTCACTCTCAACTCCAATTCACTGCTTTGTCTCAACAGCTTAAGAGAGCTTTTTATATATATATATTTTTTTTTAAATGAGTCAGTGGAGTTTAGGGGTCATCATCCTACAAACTCCAAAGGGGAGGGGTGGGCTGGTAAAATCTGTTTTCCTGAAGACTTCAATTTCATAAATATTCCAGATGAGCTGGAGAGCAGCTATTTCCTAACATGGTGAACCTTTGAACATTCCTGACCTTCTAGCCCCAGTCAGCTGACATTACAAACAGACATAAGAAAAACCACATGTAGCAGCAGCAAATGCCCAACACTCAGAAGTTGACCGATGACTCTAATTAATGGGCCCACATGTTTTCTGCCTTACAGCAGTATTTACTTTCCAGTTGTCCAACAAATCAAACAGTACAGGAAAAATGTTAGCTGCAACACATTTGGCCAACTCAAATAAGGAGCTCACCATTCACTGCAAGGGTGAGGGAAGCTGCACTGGCTCAAGAGAAGCAGTCTTCAGAGTCAATTATTTAATATAGTAATAACTCACCACAGCACAGCACTGGCTTATTTTGGATAAAAGTCATTTGTTGACAGAATGCAGTCTGATGAAGAATATCGGTGTTAAGCTGAACTTGCTACTGCTAAGCCCATTTCTAAACACTCAGACACTGAAACAGCAGAGATTAAACAGGACATAAAATAACAAAGCGTGGAGCTATGCCATTCAGAAAGCCTTTGTGAATAATTTATCCATACTTGACTCCAGCATTAATTTTATCATTTCATTCTCATGAATAGAGCTCCACCTAAATTACCAACAGCCATGAAATAACAATGGCCAAGGGTTTTTCAAGCAAAATGAGAGAAATTACTTAACCCTGAACTCTCATACTGAGAAGCACAGCCAATCTTGCTTTAACTTTATCACTTCTCAGGGCTGGAAGGCTTGCCCAAGCAACTCTGTCTCGTTCTGCACTTTTCATCTGGACCCCCTAACTCAAAAAAAAACAAAAAATAAGCCACAAAAGAATAACAAAACCCTCAAAAAGTCAAAAGCTATCCTTGTGGAAACTTTAGCTATTAAGACACGAGGCAGAAAACGCTCACTATTATTACTCAGTAATAAAATCTGCACTGATATTCACTGCCCTGTGAATATCAATTACAGCTACATGAAACCCTGCCAGGCACCTCTCAACCAGGGAAGTGACAACAGTGGGTTTGGAGAGCAGGGAAGATGCCCAGGTGTGCAGAGAGCAATGGAAGAGCAGCTCACCTCAGCCATGTTGATGCATCCCACAGCCAGGGTCTTGTAGCCCAGAATGGTTCGGTTCTTGTACCGCTTCCGCCGCTGCAGCATGATCTGCAGCTTGTTGCCTTCTCTCTTCAAGAAGTGAGGGTACTGAGGTGGGAAACACAGTGGAAAAGTTCATTTTGTTTCTTGGCAGTATCTCCCAAGCTTCATGGATAACCTCCATTCCCAAAAACAACAACCCCGGTGTTTTCCTAAGCGCCCATAGCTCACTCACACCCCGTGGGCAACTCTTCATTATACTACAGAAGACTTCAGCTCTGCCCAAAACCACAATCCAGGCACACAGAGCAGCTGCTCAGCTTGGGAAGGGCTGGTCCCAGGGAGATGAGCTTTCCCCAACAGCTGAGCAGAGGCTGCCCAGAGCTGGAGCCCCACAGACAGTGGGTAGGCGCAGTCACAGACCCCCATACTCTTGGCAGGACACTGCTTTCCCTCCAGCACAAGGACATGTCTGAGTTGGTTGTATTTTAAGTCAGGAAAAAGAAAACCAAACTGTCCTACTGCCAGGTTATGCTGCAAAGACATAAATCCTCCCCAGACATGTTCCATACCAGAAAATACATTTGTTTATACACCTCCTCCAGAAAGTCCCCAGGATGAGAAAGCTGTGAAGTCAAGCAGAGAAGGGAATGAGTGGGGCTTACCATAACCATGAGGGAGAAGCTGTGCAAAGGAAGAAAAGTCTTCAAGGAAAGATACAGCAGCAACCTGACCAGCTCTCGTCCCAAGAGGAGAGGAGACTGGGACATGTGCTCCAAATGCACAACATAGATAGTACTAAACAGCCAGCAGACAGGGGAACCTAATTGCTGGGGTCTCAAAGAGGACATTCCCAAGTGAAGGATGTTTCCCTTGCAGGGAATAATGGCTTTTTTTTTCACCCCCCCCTCGGGAAATTATGAAAATTAACTTCCTGCCCATCAAAACACTTGATAAAATCAAATAGCAAACACCACCAGAAACCCCTGAGACATTAATTTGCAGTCCAGAGCAAGCCTGACTGCTCTGCAGGGAGCTGGGAGCAGTGGCCACCCAGACAAGAAGAATACTAATTAGCTGATTGCCCTGCAAGGGCAAGATCTACTGCTCATTGCCCGAGGCAGAGGCATTGCAGGAGAGAGGAACAACAAAGACAACCTCAAAGCACACAGAGCCTGTGACTCTGCAGATGTGCAACATCCCTAGAGAAGGATGGAAGAAAGTTATTAGAGAGAAGGGGCAGGAGGGGCTCAAAAAGCCAGAGGCACCTTTCACATCCAAATTTACCATTTCCCTGCTTCTGGGGCCCTTCTACACGTTGGAAGGGCAGCAGGAAAGAGGGAGTCCTTGCTATCAGTCCAAAGCATTTGAGCCACACCAAGGCTGCTTAAGTACAAACCTAAAACTGAAGTCCCAAGTCACCCTTGGTCCCAGGCCAGCTCAATCTGAATGTGTCCAGTTTTCTGGGATTAAACTGAGCAGCTCAAGCCCATAGAGGTACATGGTTCTGCTTTTCTCAGGTGTACTGCCCTGGCCACCTCTGATGAGCATTCAGAGAGGTGGTAAAAGAAAGGAACAGAGACTCAGGCCACTCAGCTCCTCCATTAAAATCAAGGCCCTCCAGAAAAAAAGCTATTTGCACAGCACAGTCCAGCTCTTTATAACACCAGCCATGACTTGCCAACCCTGCAGAACTGCTTCAACATGAACCTTTCAGTGACTGTCAGTCATGACAGAGACTGGAATGGAAAACAGTTTGAATGCTTTTAGAGAGAGCCCCAACCACCTCTGAGGGGTGAAAAAACAGACACACCAGAACAGTGAGAGTCAGGGCAAGACTTCTTCTGAAGCCCCAGTGATGTAATCTCTCCCATCTGGAAAGCTTTATTAAATTAAAGACAGGAATTAAGTGTGGGCGCTCTTAATTAATGCCAGAGAGCTGTGATGTTGTGCTTGGAATATCTGGGGAATTTCCCTGTGCTCGGTGAAAACCCCAGAAGTGTGGGTCAGGAGAAGCAGACATTCCAGCAGGAAGGGTCACGGCAGCTCCCTTGCCTGAGGGGCTGCTGCTGGCTCAGCTTCAGCCCTGGCTGGGAGGGGAAGCAGGACTGGACACAGCAAGGCACCAGCAGCAGGAAACTCCTCCCTGCAGTGTGAGCAGACACAAGGGGCTGCCCACTGCTGTGCCAGCCAGCAGAACACCCCAGCCCAACTCTGACAGGGACAAGAATGTCACCCAGGAGAGGGAACTGAGCGGGCAGTGACTGAAGGCACAAATGCAGTCAGGCAGCACAAAGGTGTCGAGCTGACTGGGCAATATGGAGATACTGACTGCTGCAAGACAGCAAAAACTTGCTCTGTGACACTCATGTGCTTTCACTTTGTGGCCCATCACCACACTCTCAAATATATCCCAGGCACTAAACCAAAACTGTAGCTGAATTAAGCTGCAGTTAGCCAGAAGTAGCTTTCAGCCATTGTTCAATTAAGCAGCAGTAAAAGTTGCCATAAAAATCCAGCTGTGCCCTTTCCAAAATGCTTCCCAGGCCCTAGTGCATCCAAGACCACCAACCCTTCCTGCAGTGTGGGACCAGCAGCACATCTAAGCTTTAAGCTCACTCACCTCAGCTGAGGGCTCGGTGTCACAGACACTCCTCTCCTGTTCTGGCTCAATTCCCAGTCAGGGCAAGCAGAGTTAAAGGCAGGGCGCTGCATCCTGCTGCAGCACTGCTCTGAGCCCCAGAGAAGAACCCAACACACCACAATCCAAAGTCATTCCAAAAAGATCTGCAGATTCGCTCCTTGCTGACACAGGACTGGCAGAGAGGCCTGGCTTGTCTCACAGCTTTGCTCCCTGCCCTGGGAGAGCTGCAGCCACAGAATCCAGCTGCAGATATTCCTGGCATGCAGCTTGGCTCTTCCTGGTCATAAAAGAGGGGATGCAGTGCTGCAGTTAACCCTGCTTGGTTAACCCCTGCAGGGCTATCACCTGTCTGCAATGAAACCTTCCCTGCTTCAGCTCTGCACAGCTCTGAGCACAGCCATTATCCTTCTTACCAGATCAAAGTCCTGAAGTCAAGATCTAACCCACAGTCACAGAACAAAGTTAATCCAGATATGAATGCTCCTGGGGTCTGGCTGGCTCTGCTCTATGTGTGCAGGACCCTCTCTCACTCTCAGCAAGCCAGCCCTTATTTACCTTGTTTCCCTGCTCAGGAGGTAGCACCAGGGCAGCAGGCTTTGAAGAAAAGAGGAACCAAAAATGCAGCTGTTGCAATTCACAGCTATTCCTGCAACTCTAGAGCCAGGAGTAACTACAAACACACTGCTCCTGCTTCCCCAAATGGTGCTTCCCTCAGCAGCTCCAACCCAGGGGCTCACCTGACTCATTCCTACTGCTGACATTCCCTACCATCCCCAGGGCTGCCACCCTCCCCTGCCAGCTCACCCCACTCCAGCTCAGCTGTGACCTGGAGAGGAGGGACTGCAAAGCCTCCATGCCCCAGGATGACATTGTGTGACATTGTTCTGAGACCAAAACCTATTTACAAAAAACAGTCCTTGAAAGAGAAGTTTCCCAAAAGACTTTCCTTTGGGAACAGATCAGCCACTGCCAGGCTGAAGGCTCTCTCAGGCTCAGAAAATCATGTCCCCAAGACAGCCCAAGGTGCAGCAGGCACTGGGAGCTCCTGCCAGCCACAGCTGTGGGGCTCTGCAGATCATGGGGGGCTTTCAGGTCTCTGAGCTGCTCTCACAGGGCCCTGGGGATGATGGTGAGCACCAAAAGCATTCAGACACTTTTTCTGTTCCATACCCTGGGAACCTGCACTCCTGGCTACCTGCCCGGAGCAGCAACTCAGTCTGGAGATTCCTCAGTAATTCTGGGAGGTGTTTACTTTACTGTTTCATGTTATGTATTTGCATACATCCAATCTACAGTTCCCATCATCGAGCTGCCTCAGTAATTGGGCAGCTGGTCTCAGAAATGCTGATTTACTGCACTGCTGATGACATAATACGGGCTCTCTGGCCTCACTGGTGGAACAAGAGAAAAACACATCCAGAACACGTGCGTGACACTGTTCTGAGAAGCAAAACCTATTTCCAAAAACCAGTCCTTGAAAGAGAAGTTTGCCAAAAGACTTTCCCTTGTGAACAGCTCAGCCCCTGCCAGGCTGTAAAACTCTGTCAGGCTCAGGAAGCCGTGCCCAGACCCACCTGCAGCGAGAAGGTCAGTGCCAGCTCCGTCTCCACGTGTCCGCTCGGGGGCAACACCACCTCGTGGGAGCGCAGGATGCGCTTGGAGCCCTGCACGGAAACAAAGCCCAGCGCCGGGTGAGCTGCCCCAAGCCACCTCTCACACCCCTCCCCAGCCCCAGCCACACCAGGAAACGTTGTCAGGGACTACCAGGGAGAAGTGAACGAATGGCTCTGACCTTGTACTTCTGTGAAATATTAATGAGATGAAAGGGAGATGTTTGACTAATAAAGATTTGCTCATATTTACTGTCCCCTAACTGCAACAATGCAGCTTTTGTTCTGCCAAACCCCAGCACTGAAAAGCTGTGAGCCAACCCCCAGCCCTGGAGTTGAAGTCTCCTATTTTCACTTCAGCCAATAGGTACAAGGCTCTTCATCTCCTGGGTCTGGGTCTGGAGGCTGCAGCATCCTGCTCAAATCTCCAGTGCCAGCCCTGGCAGACTGGGCTTTTCTGTTTGTGCACACACCCCTCCCCGGGGAAAATGGGGACTTTAACCTGTTTAAACAATTGCCAGTAGCTGGGGATAGTAACGAAAAAATTCACTGAGCATCTCAGTGGATCCTGGAGATTTGATGTATCACAGGGCAACTCCAAACCAACCCTGTGTGTGGGCTGCCTTATGCTAACAGAGTTACCAGGCTATTTACTGTGTGAGCATTTCATTCCAGGGAATGTTTGAAGGAAAACTAGCAGGAAAACACGACACACTGCTGCCTAGCAAACCCTTCTGCATTGTCCAAACACAGTGGCAAGTTTCAGAGGTCTCTGGCTCAACGTTCTGCTGAGGCTGCAGATCTGGCTTTGTCCAGACAGGCTGATCTCCCAGAAGCACAGAACTGTAGCCCTTGAAAAAGCAGCATCTGGGAAAATCAGAGACTGGGGGGAGCTTAACACCTCCAAGCTACATCCAAGGGGAAATGTGCTCTGCCTCTATCAGCCTCAAAGAGCATCAGGAGATGAGACAGCAGCAGAGCCTCGTTCACATCCCCTGCTCCCCACACACAGGGCTCAGGCAGCGAGAGCAAAGGGGCCTCAGCTCTGCACAGCAGCAGCTCCTCTCTGGAAACGCCGAGGAGCTCCAGCAGATGTGACACCAGGCAGCAGAGCAGAGCAGGGCACCCAAGGGCTGCCCCCAGGACAAGCAGCACACATGCAAGAGAAACACAGCCAGCCTGGCAGCAGCTGCTCCATTTGTGCAAAGCTCCTCACAGCAGCGATCTTGATTTGCTGGTTACGCAACTAAGACCTAATGAAAGCCCAAATATAGTTGCTTTTAAAAGACTGCAGCAGATAAACAGAGAAACGGCACAGGGAAATGCAGCTGACAGCTCTTTGAACATCTCTCTGCTCTGGGGGCTGCAAGGAGACATGGGAAATGCAGGTAAGATGCTCTCATTAGGTCTGAATTCAGTCATCCCCTCTGCCAGGGCTCTGGTGTCTGACAACTCGGTGCAGCTCCCCACACAAAGGCAGCCATTTGGCAGAGATCATGCATTTGATGATCCTGTACCACCAGGCTCAAACAGAGCCACGTCAGAAACCCGAGTGCTGGCAAACAAAGCACCCCTGAAAAAGCTTGTCAGCACCAGCATCATAACATGCAAGCTCTGCAGGGATTTTTAATAGCAGGGCCTGGTGTGGAGAGGACTGCTCAGGTTCCAGTGTCTGAGCACTGCAGCAACGCAGATCACAACACATACGCAAAATGGGATGTGAAACTCCCACGTGTTAAAATTCCCTTTGGATCTGTGGGTCTGAGGCAGGCTCCCACCTATATAAAGTGTCAGCAGCAGAAATCTGGACAGGAAAAGAAGGTTTTGCTTTAATAAAAGCTTCTGAATGCCTCAGCCCAGATCTGGGCATGGATCATTTGCTGACAAGCCTCAGGTGCTTACAGTGATGCACTCATCACCATCCAGGAGTACAAACATATGGAAAGCCTTCAGCCTTGATAAGCTGTATCTGACAGCCTGGAAACCCACAGCAGTGCTTCTCCTGAGACTCCCACAAATCCAGGTGTGTGAAGAAATTCCTTGCCCCTCTGCACTCTGCTGTGGGTGCACAAACCCCCTCCAATTTCGAGGGACACATTTTTACCCCAAATGGACAACTCGGAGATGAGAGATGCCAATTAAATCCTCAGCTATGTGTTTTCCCTTCCTGATTTCACCTTCCAAACTAGACTCTGTGTGCTTTGACACAACCAGCTCTCTGCAGGGGTTTGCCTAGCTCCTCATTTGAAGAGCAGCAGCTTTTCAGCACTGCTAATGTTCTACTTCTAGGCCTGCCAGGCTTTTCCTCGTTAAGCACTTCAGCAGGGATGGTGATGCTGTGACGCACGTGGAACGAGTCCCCTTCCTCCCCAGCCCGCCCCCAGGCAGGGTGACCTACATGGAGGCACCTAATTAAATGGCACAAACATCTGCTGCAAAGTGGGTTATTTACCTAGGATGACAACTGTGTTTTAGGAAAAGCAATTAGTCTGTACAGGCACCCTACAAATCCACTGACTAGCTGGGCCACAGACTTGACAGCAGAGCTGCCCACCAGCAGAGGAAGGCCCAGATTTCCCCCAACACAAGACCCAGTTACCAAGATGTTCAGCCCCAGACTGTTAAATAAAGAGCCAGGCTTGGATTTAGTGCCAGCTCAGGAAGAAGAGGTGACATGTGGTGTGTGAAGAGAGTTTCTACGTGCAGATAAGCTGCGGCTGAGCCATCGGGGAACAACATTCTTCACTTACATCAGTGAGATGAGGTAGGAACGTGGGAGAAGGGTCAGAAAAGTCTGCACAGATCCAGAACGCCCTGATGGACTCTGGAAGAAGTGTGTGGATGCAAGGGACCCTTAGGTGGAGGTAAGGCTCAGTTTGGGCACCTGCCAGTATTTTCAGTCAAACAACACAATTTTCAGAACTCAGCAGCAATTACCTGCATTTTGACAGCAATGACCCCAGAAATAAGCTCCTTATCCAATTCCTTTAAGACTACCAGTTTCTTTAATGTCAAGCTGCACAACCTGCAAACAGGAACAGAAGAGAAACAGTTACAATCATGCCTGAAAAAGGAAAAGCCCTGACCAGCTTTTACACACAGCAGCATCCCAGTTCCAAGGGGAACAGGCTCCAGACACAAGCCACACGCTGATACAGACAAAGCAGAAATACATGAGGCTTCCCTGGCTCCTCAAGACTGAATTTCTCCAACCTGTCATAAATACAGGGAGGTGGACAGGAGGTACATCTGTCTCTGATACAGATCCAAGGCCACATGAGAGCCCCAGACTGCTCTGGCCCCCACTGACCACAGCCTGGGAACCCTTGCTTCGGTCAGAGCAAGAGTTTCGGGGTCAGAGGAATTAAATTCCAGCAATATGAAAACATAGGGTCAATCTAATTTTAAACTTGTCTACAAGGCTTTCCTAGATTGTTGGCTTTTTCAGTTTCAGACTCCTGGCTCCCAAAGATCTTGCTTCCACCTCCTCTTGCCAACCCACACATTCTTCTCCTCAGCCCCAAACAAAAGCGCTAGCAAGTGGCTCAGGCATCTCAAATGGAAAAAGCAGGGAAAAAAAGGAAAGAGAAAGGAGAGGACTCGAGTGGTGCCCTCTGGCCCTGGTGTTCACATGCCACACATAAGCAAGTAAATCACATTCTTCACCCAGGCAATGCTACATTGTTCTGCTTAAAGCTGTTTGCAATTCTCCCTTCCAGCACAGCGAGCTTGGGAGCAGATGAAATTCAGCCTCTGCAGCTGAGTTCAGGCTCTGGGTAGCAGCACCATGGCACTGGCGCTGTCACAGCTGCACAGAAGTTACACCCAGCTGGGGAATTCAGAAGGAATACCCACAAACAACCTTCAGGCAGAGACAAACCTGAAGCCAAGACAGCTCCGTGTGAGGACAGCAGAGGCCAGAGAAAGTTGTGGGCGGGCTCTAGTGACCAGACATCATCTGTCACCCTGGCCAGGAGCCAGTACTGCCCTTGTGTCAGGTCCTTACTCCATGGCACGGGCATCTCTGGCATGGAAGGTTCGCAGACATCAGCGCTGCCCTTCCCAACCCCACTGCCGAGCTCCTCCTCCCAGATCGAGTGTAACATCAGGGCTGCTCCTGGAGCAGCTCATGCTCATCACTGCAGCCCAGGATGGGAATGGAAGAGGAGCTGATGCTGGATTTTGGCACAAGTGCCACCCTGACTGGAGCCTGCACTTGAACTGCACTACTGCACGCTGGTGCCAGGTGCCTGACAATGCAGCACTGCAAGGGTGACCTGCACCTCCAGCACCTTTTCCACTGCTTTGTTGCAATGCTTGAAGGTAGATAGGATCAGCCTGGGTGCAAAACAGCAGGAGAGATGCAGGCTCTTCCCACCAGGCGTGGGGGCAGATGTTGGAGCACAAGTACTGCTGGTCTCATGCTGAAGCACAAGTACTGCTGGTCTCATGCTGAACCACGTGTGGCTCTGCCTGAACTCGGGGCTCTCACACAGGGCCAGCAGCAGGAAGAGCCAGTCTGAGGCTCTGCACACCAGCACCTCTCCAAATGTGTCCTTGCCAGCCTCTTCTCCACCCCAGCCCGTGCCATCTGCTCTCCCTCCTTATCTGCAAAGCTCTTGCTCTTGCTAAAACCCCCAAAAACCAAGAGAGAAGCACAAGCTCTGTCCTTTGCAGAGCTTTGCATGGCAAGACAGCAGAACCAGAGATGCTGCAGAAATTACAGAGAAGGCAGCAAAACCAGCACAGCCTGGGCCTCTGCCCCTTCTGCCCCCCTGCCAGCAGCTGTGGGCACTGGGAGTCAGGAGCAGCTGCATCTTCAACCTGGAGCACCAGAGAGGCTTTTCCTCTGCACCCCAAATGAAACAGCAGGCACAGACACACACAGACAGACACACGTGGCTGCTGCAGCAGGGCCAGGATCTGGAGGAAGGAGGCTGTGAGGCCTTTCTGTTTTCTTTGTAACGCTGTAGCTGGAGGACAATTGTGCTCAGCTTGCCAAAAGCCACAGAGCTCTGGCCAGTCAGGTGCTGGGAGCAGAGGTAGGACAACACACTGGCATTGTCTCAGCTGACAGGCAGGGAACAAAGGCCTTTTCTCTCCAGCCCCCAGCTCGAGGATGGAAAAGGTACGGGAAGAAACAATGGTGTTCTCAGCACACAGAGCAGAGCACAAGGAGGGCGTTCTGTTCTCCACCGGGCATTCCTTCAATTCATCATTTATGAGCTCTGATCAAACCCTGTGGAGCACTTGCTGCTTGGTGGGGGAAAAAAAAATAAAAATTAAAAAATCGAAAGCCTCCTTTACAGTGATCAGAAAAACAAAAGCAGTTTAAAAAAGACACGGGACACATCTGCTTTCTTTATCCCCCCATTGCTGGGCTGCTGGTACTAAAAGGCACTTCACACAAAAAACAATGGAATATTTATCCCCTCCATCGGCTGGGGGTGCAGGGTATGTGTGGGATGGATAAAAATCAGTTTAAATCCCATCAAATCACCCTTACCCTCAATACACTATTTCAGTCTAAATTGGCAGCTTACAAATCAAAGCAATCTTCAGAAGATGTGGCAGAAAGGGGCCATTCCTTACTCAAATCCTGATGAAAAGGCACATGCCAAGCGTGTCCCTGCCACCAGCACGAGGATCCTGAGCTACTCACAGACACAGATGCAGCAGGGATTTGTATGCCATAATTGCCTCAGGTAACAGCAGATCAGTGCCATGCACTTCTTCCTTCCCAAGGTTTTACTGTACTCCCACCAAGCCTCAGGGATCCATCTCACAAGCCACTTCTACCAACAAGCCTGCTAGGTTAAACATTGGTGAGTAAAACAGAGCAGACATGGGTGGACCTGGAAAGGTGGGGAAAAAGAACAAAGCTACACTTGGAAGCTTCTAATACATATAGATATGATCTGTGTGAGCACAGAGGAAATCACCTAGCACACACAAGGGGAGCTGAGGAAGCCTCAGGTCTGCAGCTGAAAGAGCCTGAAGTATTTTGAAAGCCTGGGACTGCAATTCAGGAGACACAGAGAAACCCTGTCTTTGCTTCAGCAGCGACCTACAGTTCCACCAGGGGACTTAAGCTAGCAAAAGCACTGAGTTAGCTGAAGAGGACCTAAATAAGGACAATGGAAATATGAGAGCCAATATTTCCACCCTTTATTGAAGCTTCATAGTCGATCTCCCTGCCAGGAGTTCAGCTGGGTCCCAAACAGCAGCAGGAGCCTCTGTCTCCCCCAGTCACTCACGTGTCCCCACAGCACACAGGTACAAGGTACAAGTCATGAGATTGTATTGATCAGCTCAATGCTACAATAAAACTCCATCTTTTTACATCACTGCTGCAAGAACAGAGTTTTGAAGAGAAACCTGGACCTGACCCAATAATGCAAGTTGTGCTGAGTAGCTTCATCACAAGCCCTTTGCTTAAGGAGGTAAAGAACATCACATTTTGGTAACTGAGAAGCAGCAAGCGTGTCCAGAACAACCAAATAATGTGTCACATTCTTTACTCACTGGATGCTTTCCTTTTGCATCCCCCTGAGTAGGAAGATCAGGAAAATAAACCCCCTCCAAGAAAAGGTCTGCCTTGCTGAATTAAATGTCTGTTTCTCCACAGGGAGCACAGTAATTGCACTGAGACCTCGTTCAAGCAGAGACAGTCGAATCAACAGGAAGGAAAAATTAAAAATTAAAGACCAGCATTTTAATTAAACCCCATAGATGTAGAGAATAATAACAACAGGATGCATCCACAGTTACAGGGGACTCCAAGCACAAGGTGGGAGCTGGGGCAGGAAGACTGTAGTACACAGATACCCTTTGTGCAGGTTAAGAGCTGTGTTCCTAGAGAGTGTTTCATGCCAGGAGCACTCTCCCCTGAGCTCTGAAAACCTCACTCAGCCCATGGCTATAAGGAAGGAATTGGTTCCAGTTTGGCCCCTGGACAGTGTCATCTCACCCAAGTAATTCCAGCATTTCAGGACAGCAAGCAGCCTCCTAGCCTGGTGCTGAGTGTTCTGCTCCGAGCTGACACTGCACACCCACCCCAGTCCCGGAACAACCGCAAGCGCTCCAAGGAGAGCTGGAGAGAGTACCCACCCACACAGAGCCTGTGCTGCACACAGCTATGAGGCTGCCTGTGCAGGACAGCCGCAGCCACGAGCCCTGCACAGCATTTTGGGGAGACAGCTGCTGCTGCAGGAGGGTCTGCAGCACCCCAAGAGCTGGCTGCACCAGCAGCTTCTCGGGAAGAGAAGAGCAGCACGCGGCCAAACTGGCTGCTGCACTAACATGCCAAAGGCAGGGCTCTGTATGGGCCTGGGAGCCAGCCAGGGGAGAAAGCAGGGCAGAAATACTGTCCTCTGGTGTCACTGACACATCAGATTTGGGATCCGGTCAAGGGCAGCAGGAGGAGCCTCAGAAGATGCTTCCCCGCTTTCCAAAGCTTAATGAGAAACTCCCTGAAAGCAATCTAATCTTGGTTGCATTTCAGGGAAGCTCCCAGGCAAGGTGAAATCAAAAGAGGAGGCAGAGGTCAGGCACCCCAGTTTCTGTCATGGCAGAAACATAACCTGAGTAACCTGCAAAGAAACCTAATAGTCCTTCATTCACATTTCCCACTAAGCTGACCTTTAATCAGCTGTTCTGGCTATAGATCCATTTGAGTAAGGTTTAAGCAGCCAGGAAACAATTGCAGAGCCAGTATTTTCATTATTCTTGTCCTCAAGGACCTTGAAATCCTCCTCCCAGCATTCATACAGAGAATTAAGCTCTTAAGATTCTGGAGACTAAGATCTATAGAAATGCTGGAGCAAGCAGGTCTTGTTCAGCCAGGTAGGAGGATGGCAGCTTATTTTACACAACAGGTTCTACCCAGGCCCTCACAAGGACACACATGCACAGCCAGACACTCTCCTCTTCCAGCTGAACTACTGTCCTGCTCACTTCAAATAAATTACAGATATGCCCACTCCAAACTGAGCAAGCCAAAGGGGGTGGGCATGTTAAAATTTTGCAGACCTGCATAATGTTTTACAAGATCCTAGAACTCCATATGGGCACATTTGCTACTTGAAGTTAACATGCCCAAGTAGTAAAGCACATCTGAGCTTAGATACTCTAATCCAATATATCAACTGGAAAATGCTGAGGGATGTCTTCCTTCAGGAGGTCAAGACACTGCTGGCTGGCCCGAGGGGACTCACCAAGGGCAGAAAGGGATAAGAGTCTCTGCAAGCCAAATAACCCTGACCCACAAAGTGCATCTTCCACTGGCACTTCCCATCTCTGAGTGCTTCAGTAGCCTGGGAAGGAAAGGGCACTGCTGAGGCACAGCCATGCTGGTGGAACACACAGGGGTGAAAGCCAAACCTCCAGGGCTCCACACGCTCTGCAGGTAAGCCAAGCAGGATTTCTTGTGGCAGCTGTGTCACACACAACTGTTCTGGCCATGTGATGTGTTCCAAGTCACACCTGCAGGAAATCAGCCTGTCTGACACCAACTGCTCACCTCCAGCTACATGCTCTGAACTGTGCCACTGAGAAACAGCAGCTTTCTCTCCCCTTAGGAAATCATCTCAGCAAGAGCAGGGCTCTTGTGTAGCTCTTCACACATCGTTGGCCCCAGTCGATCTCACTGTCATACACTGGTTTCTTACTCTTCAATTTGATTATTTCAAATCCCTTTTATAGGGCGACTTGAAGGAGGAAAAACAGCCAGCCACTGACAGGGCAGGGATTAAGTCTGTTTCTCAGACAGGTTATGGAGTATAAAGGACTTGGGCAAACTCACCCACATGGTCACACCATGCTGCCTGCAAAGCCAGGCATGGGCACACTAAGGTAGTTTAATACATCTCTCCTGGCTTGCTTCTTCCAAACCCAGCATCCAGAGCAACAGGACTGCATCCTGATACCAAAGTGAGCATCAGTGAGAGTGCCTGTGGTACTGGTGAACTAGGTTTGACCAATGGTTCCAAAGTTTTGAGGCAGGAGGAAGCTGCTTTATTAGCTTTAAGGAATAAAGTCAGCAAATAATGAAAAGCTGATTCATGGTTAAGGCTCCCTTGACAGACACCAGGACTACATTTTCTATACTAGAGATGACACAAACACATTTGACATTTGTTGTATTAATTCAGCAGCAGCTAGAGCAGCCAGAGGCACCACCAAGGACAGAGATGGAGGCAGAGCAGGCACAGCACACCCATCAGAACAATGCTCCTGGCAGCTGTGGGTCTCACAAGCTTGCAGGAGACACCCATGGACTGCAGCAGAGCCCAGATATGCCAATCTCCCACCTGAGTACCTCATGTGCTCAGTCAAAACACCTCTGCCAGGGAGGGGGAGCCCTTTAGGATGTGGGCTGGACAAGGCATCCCTGCAGTTAGGGCTTCATTTCTCAGCTAGTCAGCAACAAAGCAAAGGCACGGCCCACAGAGTTTCCGAGAGGCAGCCAGGGTGGAGGGCAGCTCCCACCACACGCCTCACACACTGGCCAAGAAACAGATACACAAATGAGCGAATGAATCACGCCCTGGACCGACAGGAGATTGGGAGGAAGAATGCAAAAAAAACAAATCCGGGGCGGGGGATGAAGAGGAGAGACCTTCGCAGCTGAAACAAACCCAGCAGCTCTCCTGGCTCAGCCCTGCGTGCCCTCCTTGTGCAGCCTGCCTGCCCTCGGGCTGGCCCTGGCACAGCGGGACTGGCCGTGCCACGCCTGCCACAGAACGCTCCGGCCTGCCCCAGCACCAGCAGCAGCCGCAGGAAGTCGCCAGCAGCTAAGAAGGATCCTGAGAAGGATCACAGCTAAAGGCTTCCTGCTATGCCAAATTCGCCTGGAGGCATGGAGCAGCAGCAGCACATCTGCCCTGGCTCCCAGCAGCAGCAGCACATCTGCCCCAGTTCCCAGCAGCAGCAGCACATCTGCCCTGGCTCCCAGCAGCAGCAGCACATCTGCCCCAGTTCCCAGCAGCAGCAGCACATCTGCCCCAGCTCTGCAGCAGCAGCAGCACATCTGCCCTGGCTCCCAGCAGCAGCACATCTGCCCCGGCTTTGCAGCAGCAGCAGCACATCTGCCCCGGCTCCCAGCAGCATCCCCCTCCCAAGCTGCCAGGGCTGCAGCTGGCAGGCAGCAAGGACAAAGCCAGCACCCAGCCCTCCAGCACACACCCGAGGGAAGCCTCCCTGTGGCAGCCAGCTGACGAAAGGGTTAAACAAAACGCCTCGAGGCAAAGGTTTGCTCCAGCACCAGCCGTGCCCGGATTACCATCCCTCCCTCTCCAGCACCCCCAGGACAGCAGCAGCGCCTGGAGCTGTAACATCTCCACAGCAACTGGGGCTGGCACAGCCCTCTCGGCACCACCTTCCCGCATCCCGGCAACAAATGACCCGGCTCCTCCGGCACTCTGCTCGCTGCTCTCTCCCTCCCCATGGCAAACCCTCCCCACTGCTGCTCTCCGAGCACTGCCCCAGCTGCTTCCCTCCCCAGCGAGGGGCTGAGTGCAGGCAGATTCAGAGGGAGCCATCAGACACTCTGGTTTAATGTTTAATATTTTCCTTTCGACAGCAGGAAGCACAGCTCTCCAAATACTCTTGCACTCAACTACTCTGAAAATGCCTGGTGTCGTTCTGCTTTTTGTTCCCGGTGCAGAACAGCCCACGGCAAGAGCCCTGCACACTCCTGCTCCCCACCTGTGCCCAGGGGACAGCACAGTCCCAGCCACAGCTGTCCCCAAGGCCTACAAACCTTTAGAGGAAAAGCACTCTGCCTCAAATATTCTGATCTTCCCCTCTGTCTGTAAATCAGCCATCAAGAGGAAAGAATGATGCCAAGAGGAGCCCGGACTTCAGGCTCATGTCAGAAGAGCTCGCAAAGAAGGCTCAGTTCTGCTCGGGTTATCTGTCACTGTGATCTCTTCAGCACAGAAAAGCAGGATTGGAAGCCTCCAGCTAGGAAAGCACTCAAGGAAAAACAGATGGCTTCTCAGTGTGCCCGAAGCTGAGCCTGCTCTCGGGGCATGAACAGCGTGCCACCTCTCTGCCTGATCTCTGTCCACCTCCAGCAGCTCCCACAGCAGCACCTGGCACAGAGGCCAGCTGAACAGCCTGGCACCCCAGAGACCAGGCTGGCTCACACCATGGCTTACACCAAATCACCTCTCACTCAGCCATCCAAGAACAATTCCTAGCTCTCTAGCAAGTCAGGCACAGGGCCCTCGCACTCCAAGCCAGGATCCTGATGGCATGTAATTCTTAAGAGTTGGTGCTTCTTTGGAAGACAACCACATTACTGATCCAAATGAACAGACTGTCTGACCACTGTTGTAGGAGGTTTTTATAATTAATTTTAGGGGTGGGTTTTATGGCTGGTTTTGTTTGCTTTTTCCCTTGCTGACCCATCTGGACCCGAGGCAGGTGGACCATTCCTAACCACTTTCTGTAACCTTGATTTGAACCAGCTGCATCAAGTACCAGTGAAGAGGCTTTTGCTTGCGAAGTTTGCCATGTAGCCCAACATACACAAGCTGGGAGAACCACACAGGCATAATTTATACCCCAAAATGCTGTTTGCTTCTTTACTGAGAGCTCAGTATCCTGTAGGGGGTAAAAGCAGAGCAGCGAGCAGCAGCCAAAAACATTGTGAGCTCTGATGGTACGTTTGGTATTAGCCAGCACAGCAATCAAACATGCAAAGCATGTTGCTGGCAGGCTTGCTCTAAAGGCTAGAGCATTTCACAGATCCCAATACCATTCCCATTGCAGCAAGTGTGTCCAAGCCTGCCATCCTGGCCTTCTTCCAGCCAGCCACCCCAACACCTCTCAGAGCCAATGGTCTGCACTATTCCTTCAGCTACCCCATGTTTAATGCTGGCTCCCTTCTCCCCTAGCTCCAGAGATGAATGGTCTGACAATCAAAGATGTATCAAGATTGGCTACTGAAGTTTGAAACAGAACTGTTTTGTACAATTCCCATTGTGCCTAAAATACAGGAGAACTGTTTAGCACCCCAAAACGTGATTTCTCTCCAGCATGCAAAAATACAGAGCTACCAACTTGAACTATAGGGAAGGAGGCAGGAAAACTGAAACTCTAAACCCCAATCTAGCCGAAGAAGGAAGGTTAGGAGAAACTCCAGCTCCACAAAGAGCAATTCCTACAGCTGTAGCCAACACCCTGTGTAATGCTCACAGCACCTTAGCTGTGCACTCACCTCTGAGCCCCACAGCCCTGCCTCACCTGTGTACAGGTGCTTTCACCCTGGGACTGCAACACTGGCAGCCCATTTGTCCTCTGGCCACAGCTCAGAGGATGTTCCCAAGTCAAACACATTAAAACAGTTATAAAGGAAAGGCGGCTCTTTCCCAGAAGCATTTATTTGAACAGTGCTGGTTTTTACAAGGCAGCCTCCATCAGCACTAAATGTAACTCACAAAGAACTCTAAATCCTGCCACTAAAGCTGGGGCATTCAGCATTAAACTTGCTGGAAACATTGATGAACAGCCCTTGAGCTATAACAAAACAATGAACAGCTGAAAGGTACTGTCCCCTGCAGATTTGTCTCCCCAGAAAGGAAGGGGCAAACTGAGAGGAGCTTTCCAATATTAACAGTGGTCAAAAAAGGTCTGAAAATGCCAAAGCATTCATCACTCCTTGCAAGGAAATGCCTCTGATGGAAGCTGCATTGTGCTCCAGAACATTTCCCTTGCATTTTTTCCATCAAATATTCTGGGCAGCACTTGCTCATTTGCACACAGTCTGCTCAGAAGAGCACAGATAAGCTGGGAAGGAAATCCCAGAGAACAGAAATTAGGGATCAAAAAGGGAAATTTGGGAGAGATTCTAAAAGCCAAACAGCTGAACCCCATTACCCCAGCTGGTGCAAGAATGAGATGGCTGAAGTGAAACTACCAGCCCTGCTGCCAGGGATGGAGCTTCAGCAGCAACCAGAAGCAGTATTTTAAATTCCAAAACCAGCTGAAGTGCACTGAAAAGGCTCACAGAGAGAGCAGTGAGTGCCCAGCCTGCTGCCAAGCACAACACCAGCTCTCCAACTGCAGCACCCACCAAAAGTGCACTAAGGAGCAGAAGCCGGGATATCTCTTAGGCTTTACCTTACACTGAAGCAGCAGCAGATTTTGCACTGGCAAAGACTGCAAGAAACACCCTTCCCATGCCCTGAGGAGACACCTGATTAGGGAGGCACCTCATTACCAGGCCAGCCTTATGGCCTGGGGCCAGCCAGGACATGCACTTCCAGCTGGTTTGCAAATAGTTGGGATTTTCAGACCACTTCTGAGCCCCTCTCAGTAAGAGCAGCTTCATTTAGTTTGGAAAATCCCAGTCTCCAGGTGATCTCAAAATGTCTCTCAACAAAACCTGAAAAATGCCTTCCCCCACAGTGTGTGTCTTTACATCTAAATATACCCTGTATGCTCTGGTTTAAGGAATCACTGCTGAAAATGAAAGCAGTTGTTCGGAAACAACTCAGCACAAGGTATTCTGTTTATTTTCTTCTCTGTAAAAACCCCTCATGACTGAGATTTCTCCGAGTTCCTCATGAAAAAGAGGAAACCTGGGAACTCAGACTTTGTTTACACTCTTTTCTGAAAGCTAACATCACCTTCAAGTTTATCAGGGAAAAAAGCAAACCACAATTTTTACTAAAAGAAGTACAGAAGGACCCCAGTGCCAAACACTTGCAGTGGGGCAGGAAGAATACAGTGGTTTGCTCCAGGAAAACATTTGCATTTCCTTAATATCCTAAAACTCTTCAGCAGCCTTGGGAAGTTGAGCTGGCAATTCCAGCAATGAGCTGGAAGTTGAGCAGAGATTCAATATTATTTAGAGATTACAGTTCTTCAGCATCATTGCTGGTGATATGTCATTCCTGAAAGCAAGAAGGGAGCAGCAAAGCAAACCAAGTGCCTGAACTTGCTAGTTCAATTTGCCAAGAATATTTATTAAAACATCAGTGTGACCTGTGTAAGCCAGCAAAACAGTGAGCTTTGAAAGACACAGGGTGCTCCAAGATGCTCAGAACTTGTTCCAGACTCCTGCAGGACTTTTTAAATGTTGAATATAAGCAATAAAACAAAAAGCAGTTTATAACAATCATAATCCATTCAGTCCCCAGAACTTTTCATTGGGCCTGTGAGTTCCCACTGAAACTGGATTTACCAAGATAAACTGTAGATGCTGTACAAAATAAGCAGACTGAAGGAAATGAGGCATGAACAAGCTGAGTTTGAATGAGAGGCTGCTCTTCTCCAGCAGGATATTAAGGCTCCTTGCAGGGAGGGAGTACCAAGAAGCCTATCCAGGAAAAAGACAGCTACTCCATTTGTGAACAAGATCACACCATCAGAGCATTTCTGGAGACCAAACTCCACAGCCAGACCAGCCTCAGCCCCTGAAAACACTCTCCTCTATTGTCTTTGCTGATGCCACCAGCTAAAGCTGACAGGACAGTGATGCTAAGGGCAAGGAATAGATATCAGCATCATTTTGTGCTCAGTGCTCCTGTTCGTGGATGAGCCATGGCACATCTGGAAGTGGGAACACCTCCTCAGGCTGTCAAAGAGCATCTCCATCCCAGAAACAGCTCAGGATCAGCAGTGGGGATGAGACAAGGCCAAGCTCCACAACACCAGGATGGGATTTCATTACACATTGTCCTCACTCAGAGGACCTCATTCAACCTCTGATCTTCACCACATGGCTACAGGTAACACCAAGCACATCAGCGTTTGCATCAGGGTCTATGGCTAATCATACAAAACAAATGTATTTATGCACATTACATGTTTCCAGCACAATCCTGGTGAGCCCAGCCTCTCTAGAGCACCAGTGTGGATCTTCTACCACTCCCAGGGTGTTTTTTATGAGCCTTCATTTCCATCCCTGTGAAGCAAAGGTCTGTTCACAGCAAGCACCTGGAAAGTGGCTGAAGGGAAGCACTGGAACTGAAGCAGTGGCACCAGTGTTTCACTGAGACATTGTGTGTTATGCACATCACTTGTTAAGTAATCACACATAAATGTTCATCTAATTACCAATTACCAAGCCATTCTCCACTTTCACACCTGGATCAGCAGGAACACTGCAGACACAGGTGACCCCCCCATGACAGATCCTCAGTTTGCATCTGCACCACCTCAAACACAGACCAGCTCCCACCCAGAACAGGTCCTGGAGAGTGAATTCACTCGCAGGAGAAAAGCCCAAAGTTACTCATGCAACAGCTTGGAAAATGTGGTGATAATTTTGGAACCAAGATAGGCCCAGGAGACTTAGCAGGAGCAGCAGCAGTCTGCTGGCAGAGGACAGAGAAACAAAAGCTAGAGGAGCCTCAATTCACTGCTCTAGAGTCAGGAACTGTGGGACACAAGATGAGATGTTGAATTTCCGGAGATTAGAGAATTGTTTGCATTAAACTACACCAAACTCTGCCACTAAACTGATTCAAGCCGTCTGAGCTGTCTTACATACTGATAAATCATTTCACCTTCTTGATAAACAGATATTGGATCTTGGTACCTTTGAGGCTCAGGCAGCCCCATGCCAGAATGGAACAGAAACCAGGGAAATCAGGATGGAACAGGAATCAGGGAAATCAGGATGGAACAGGAATCAGGGAAATCAGCATGGAACAGGACACTGCATGCCTGAAGCTTCCACTCCCTGGGCTTTGGCACATGCTAGGAACAGCACAGAATCACAAAAGCAACCAGTGCATCCAAAGAGGGAAAGAGCTGCAAAAATTCTCCCTTCAGTGGGAAGGCAGAGGAAAGCTGCAGCATGCAAGACTGGATTTGATGCCTCTAATGTGAAGAGAACTTTGTTCTAACTTTTATCATACTCCAGCTGCCAGGTGATTCCCACAATACCATGTGGGGACAGCAAAGGAAAGCTCAGCTACGTCCCCTTTTCTCAGGGACACATCTAACACATCTCCCCAGCTCCAGATACCTCCTGCCTGCACTCAAAAGTAGCAAGTGGTCAACACATTCTCAGAGCTTGATAAAAATCAGAGTCCAGCGTTTTCAACAGAATCCTTTTTATTATGCACTCTGATGGCTACTGAAGCTGCCAACCTGTTCAGAGAGATGCTTTAACCATGAAGCATCATTTTAAAAGCATATTTGCAGCTGTGCATATTTCACTTCAATCACTCAATTGTGACTTATACCTCAGCAAGCCCTTGAAGAAAAGAGGTGGGCTGTCAGGGGGATGTGAAGGGGAAGAGAAAAGAAAGGAATTTCTACCAAACAAAAGAGCTCCAAGAAACTGATACAACTTTGCTGGAAGCTATTCCCAGCCCACTCAACATTTTTTTCTGTACACAGACATACCAGAATCCCAACAAGGGGCACTTTTCCCAGCTAAAATACAAACCATCAGCAAATCTGACCACCACCAGAGGGAAATACGACAACCTAGTGGATGCAAAGCAAACCACAGCACAGTGAAATGATCTTAGAGTTGTGTAAACCCAAGGAACCAAGAGCTTTGCGTGGCTGCAGCCTCACACAAGCACCTGCCCAGTGCCCAGCACTTTGCTGCTTGGCAAAGCAAGAGTCCTGTTTGCTCTCCTGACAAGAGCTGTTTACATAAGATAGAAGTACACAAGATACAAAGCACCTTCCCTGGCCTCCCCAGAAGGCTTGTGGAGAACAGCACAACTTTAGCCACGTTCACTAGGCACCTTCAGTCTGTTCTGCATTGCTTTGGGACTGAAAGCCACTGGCAGTGCTCAGAGAGCCCAGGGCAGGAGGAAATACCTCAGAACCCCGGAGGCAGCAGGTGGTTGGGACATTGGTGGGGTCAGGCT
Organism: Anthoscopus minutus; assembly: GCA_013399455.1. Classification (NCBI taxonomy): domain Eukaryota; kingdom Metazoa; phylum Chordata; class Aves; order Passeriformes; family Paridae; genus Anthoscopus; species Anthoscopus minutus. The sequence continues at coordinate 242,076 of VWYI01004880.1, read as the reverse complement.
AAACCTGCCCACAACCCATCTGCACACCACATCCTGTACTCCAGCACCTGGGTGAGGAAAAATCCAGAATAATCCCAAGTGCTGTGCAAAGGTGGAACACCTGCAATCAGGCCACTGGAACCTGCAGGAGAGCAATGGTGCCAAGCAAAGCTGAGCATGCAAACCCAGACAAGGGTGGTCCAAGCACATCAGCAGGCGTGAGGAGAGCTGAGCACTCTGCACCCCACACGTGCACAGCAAGGGCCAGCAGCAGCAGAAAGCTGGCCTTGAATGCAGGTGCAGCAGGAGCACAAAAAGCCACTCCAACGTTCAGGTTATGATCCTGGAACAAGGAAACAACTGAATGAAGGATAAAAGCTCATTACAAATGCGTTTTTTAATGGTACCCAGCAGGACATGCCATTTAGGTGTCAGAAAAACAGGAGCGTGCCGACTGAAGGCTGAATTGAGAAAATCCATCTCTAAAATCCCTTCTCCCTGGAAAAAGCTCTGTGTGTTTGCTTGAACTCAGCACCATCCAGGCTTCTCAACCTCAGGCACATTCCCCTGGGCCAAGGGTAAGGAGCCACCAAAGTTTTGTCTCAGTGAGCAGCTTTACACTTGAGCTGCTGAATGCTGAATGGTGGGAGGAAAAAATGCTCTGATCTGGTTTGGTACCTGCCAGTGGCTGTCTCAGATCCTCACTGGGACTGAACACAAACAGGCAAAGCTTATGCAGGTACCTGGAGACACCCAAAGCCTATTTGTGAAGCAAGGACGAAGCCTACACTAATGGCCTTCAGCTCTATAAAGCAAAATAAAGCAGAATCATGGCAGAAAGAAGACACTGATCCCTCCAGCCTGAAAGAAATCGAAGCACCTTTAACTCTGCCATACTTTCAGGCACAGCACAAGGAAGAGGTAGAAGAGCAAATAAAAGGGAGTTCAGCCCCTAACAAGCCACTAGCAACATGAAATATATATGATCCAGTTCTCGCAGTTCTCAGCTTTCCTTGCAAATCCTTCATTTTGAGGCAGTGGGTGCAACTTGATCGGGAAAGCAGCATATCATCTTTCTACCACTCAGAAAGGATGCAGGTGTATTTTCATTATGGGGGTCGCTTTGGAAGGATCCTTTTGATGCTGAAAACTGCCCATCTGAGAGGAAGAGCTCACAGAGGAGAGGCTGCAGGACAGCCCCAAGAAACTCAGAGCAGATCCTGCAAACCAGCGGGCGGGAGGAGGGCAGGATTAGGGGTGCCATAGATTTCTGAGAAGTGATGCTCTAACAATAGCTGTCTTTTAAGAAGGAAGCTCTTCCTGCTGTAGTTAATCTAGTTAGCCTGCCCATACCTTTATGCACTGGAGAAGGACTGCATATAGAACTCCTCAGTCAAGTAAAGCCACCCACTTCAAAGCTCATGAAATACCTACCCAGTAACATGGACTGTGGCAGAGGGGAAGGAAAGAGCTGCTCCCCTCAGCAGCTGTTCAGAGGACATGGGCTACATGTCCCAGGAAGGTCTTTTTCAGCCATATTTTCCATTTACATAATTTCTCCCCACCCTGAAAGGTCATGCAGCTGAAAACAGCAATTTAACTAATGCCAGATGGAAGACAAGTTAAGCCATACGAATCTTTGCTGATTATATAATTACCTTCATTTCTTGCAGAAACATGGAAATGCTTACAGTCACTGGCAGATTATTTTGCACAGAAACAAACATTTCTAGGCTGTTTGTACTTTAAAGAAATTAAGTCCACATGGTTTTGACCAACTGCTCCATTAACACGTGGCAGAGGCATGAAAAAAACAAGCCTGAATTTGAAACTACACCAGGAGGTGCAGACACCCATCTTCCCCAAGAGCCCTAAAGTAGTACTTTTTTTTAATGGGCTCATCAACTCAGATTTGCACTCAGTGGTAAATACTTACTTAACCAAATTATTTTCTGCAGACATCAAGGTCATTTCATTTACCTCTAATGAGCCCCAACACATCAGCAGGAAAAAGAGCACTGAAATGTTCAGGCTGATTTGCTGCTGAGCCAGAGCAATGGGTACTGCCAGCAACACATACAGTGAACCACCAGAACCCCCACAGGTGACTCAGGCAAAAGCTACGGGGGAATTTCATGTGTACAGATAAGGACAGCGCTGAGAAACCACTGCAGATGTAGTTTTCTGCAAGTCTGACTATAAAGCCAGGTAAAAGATTAAAAATAATATATACATATAATTTTTAATGGGCTCATATAGATATTATAGGTGATATAGATATTATAGATGATATAGATATTATAAAGCAGTTCAAGATCCAGTGCACAGATACTGATTGCTGAATGGTTGTATTTTTAGGTGTCCCATTAGAAGCCAGGAGCATGTGTTTAAATTTGCATAAGAATCGCTGTGAAAGGTTCAGTTACATCCCCAGCAATCTCCAGCAGCTTTGGTTATACTGTCAAGTTAGAAAGTGTCTATTTGACAGTCCCAATGCAAAGAGCCCGGCTCCCAAAGCCTTCTTCCCAAGAAAAGGGGAAGACCACCTCCATCCAACCATCCCTTCACCCTGACGCGCTCTGCAGCTCTGACCACAGCAGAGCTGGAGAACACACACAAGCCTTTGGACCACCCAGGGTTTGCAGCACACAGCTAAAACACCAGCCTCCAAACAAGGGGCTGGACCTCTCCTCCCACAGCCATTCGAAGTAATTTCCTTGGCCCGAGGAGAATCCCCACTGGGTTACAAACGTGCTGCAGTGCCAGGTTAAGTAAGTCGATTGCTCCATCCTCACCTGCAGACTCCACCTGCACAACCATTTGGGGCATCGTGCACAGCACAGCAGAGAGCTGCTCCAAATGAGCACAGCCCAGCTCCTCACCTGTGCCCCCAACAAACCCCACCCTGATCACCCATTTCACCACCTCACTCTCAAATGCTTGCACTGGCACAAGGCAGAAGGTGCTGGCAAGCAGCAGCACGAGTGGGTAGTTTACAAAAAGTCACCAGACGTGCCAGCTTCAGAGGAGCAGGTAAAAGCCACCCCGACCTTTACCTGGATGGTGTCAGCACAGGACAACAGCTCTGCACACATCCCAGAGAGCTCTTCAGTGAGCAAGCTGCTGGAGCCTTGCTGTAGCTGGCAGAAGAGGTAAATGCCCCTGTCTTACACCCCCAAACACACCCTGCACAGATGGAGCTGTAGGAGGACAGCCCTGATGCTGGCCGCCCACAGCACCACAATTGCTCTGCTGAGATCAGCAAGGTCCCTGTCCCTGTTACACACTGAAATCAGGACACACACGGCAAGCTCAGCTGAAGACTGCACACATAAGATCTGTGAGGTCTGCAGGACTCTACTGAGATCAGACCCCATAACAGAAACTCTCATTTTCAGCACAGCCCCTCCAGAGGCAATCAAATCGAGCTCCAGCTGAAGTGTGCAATCCCTGAACTAATTCAAGACTGAATGACCTCGGATGATCCTGCTATATTTGTAAAATTTTGTGTGACGAGATGTCCTCCAACAACCCTATGACTTTCCTAGAAGCTACACCACCAGACCAGCCCCCTAAAAGAGCAAGGAATCCGTGTCTCCAGTGTAGAAAACGGGACTGCTTTCTGAAGACCTAGGCCCACAATCCCAAAGCCAAATGCATCCAAAAAGAAAGCCATGCCTCCAGCTGGTCCAACAGAACCTTGCATGCTGTTCATTGACATTTCAAGCTCCCCAGACCCTCACTTCTGTGATTCCAAGATGTCCTGCAGAACTGCTAAGTGGGCAGCAAACTCTGCAGTAGCAGGAAAGCTGTGCTCCTCCATGGCTGGCACTCAGCACTGCCAGGACAGCTGCGAAATATGGTGGTGCACCAGCTGGAAAAAGTCATGTACTAGATGGAAAGGAAGGCTGTGAACAGCCTCACACATCCTAATGGTAAAACAGCACCCATACATAAATAATAGGAGACCACACTGCTGTGTGAAAGGGCACCTTGTCCACCTCACTGTTCCTACTTCTGATCTCAGACACCTGCTCACGGTTTTGTTTGTTTGTTTTGAGCTTTCTTGCAGGTGGACTGAGCAAACTGCTTCTCACTCCCAAAGAACATCCACGCAGGTCCCTCTGACAGAACAGCCTGCTGAGCAGCTGCAAGAAAGGGAACTGCACCAGCTCTTCCATGACAAGTCACTGCCGAGCTGCAACCTCATCTCCTCGTGAGAGCACCCAGCAGGGCAGCGAGCTCGCACGGCTCGGGCACCATCAGCCCCGCAGCTGCTCCCTCTGGCTGGCTGCAGGGACGTGCCACAGCAGCACAGGACAGCACAGCTGGGGCTATCAGCAGAGAATTCCCGGGGCCACCGGAGCCAGGACACGCACGGAGCGCTCCGGGACGCGGCAGACGCGAGCCTGGCACAACCTGGGGCGTATCCACATCAACCATGCTGCCAGGGCACACTGTCCCCTCAGCAGAAAGGGGATCCAGACTTATATGGACTAAATATAGATAAGGCTTCCTAAGAATCTCCCCATGGGGGTTATTCTCTGCTCTATATCGAGATCTGGCCTAGCGCCTGCTGGGAAACGCGTAGCAGACAGGCGCGCGTGCAAGCTGCAGCTTGTTCCGGCCATAAATGAGAGCCCTGCACTAGAAACCCCTGAAACACAGGCCAGAACCACGCTGTGAGTTGTCTTCCCATGTCTCCATCTACAGCCTTCCATGTGTATCCCTGCAGAGGTGAAGATCCCTTTAGAAATCTCTCTCCTGCACATGATATTTACTTGCCAGCAGCGAGGAGCGCCTCCAAGCCCTTGCACGGCAAAGGCTTTATAGAAAAATAAAAGGAACAGGGAAATTGAACAATTGAGCTCAACAGAGCAAAGGGATCTGATGAAAGCAGTCAGTGTCTTTTTCAGAGGATTTTAAACAGCAAATAAAGTGCTCTGTTGAGCAGTGAACAGGTTTCACTTCACCCTGCACACAGAGGCATACCCTTCGTGCCCTGCTCCTTCACAGCTTCCCACCTTCAAACCCACACTTCTCCCCAGCAACACACACTAAAAAAAAAAGTCATCCTGGATCACCAGGTTTTTTTTCCTCTTTAGAACAAGGCCTGAAGCCCAGAGGAAACTGCAAGCTATGTAGGTTTTCCTACAGCATTCCCCCGTGGCTGTTCCCTTTTACTTTCCTCCTACAGGCTCCAGAGCACCTGACTGCCAAAAAAGCAAACAGGAGAGGAGTGAGTTTATCATTAGACCAAACTAGAGCTTGGGGAGGGAGGTCCCACATGTTACAGCATTGGGGGAAAAGTGGCTAAATTGCCATTCCCCAGCAACAGCAAAGTGATCACATATATTTGATCGTTTGGAGGAGACACAGCAAGAAACAGGACAAGTTAAGCAAAAGCTTGCAGTGCCCAGGTGCTGCTCCCTGTCCAAATGACACACAGCATCCTTGGGGCATCTCCCAGCCCATTCAAACACTGCAGAAACAAACAATTAACTCTCCACACCAGTACAAAGGCTATGGATGAGCAGCACACTTCACACGACATCAAAGCTGATATTTTATGCTAATCCATCTGCTTACAGGAGAACAAATGCTATTGTCCTTGACAACTCTTCTGAAATCAGATCTAAGCAACCATGCACATTTCAAACCCTTTTGAAACATCAGTAAACCAAACACTGTTACTCTCAGTGCAAAAGCTCCGGGAAAGGCAGCTCAGGCAGTGACTTCCATGAAGCACACAATGCCCAGGTACTCAAAACACAGGTACTGCCACATGTACCCTGAGCCAGGTGAGCACCTGAGCACTGCCTGCAGACCCCAGCTTTGCTTTGTACACACCAGAGCCTCCACCAAGCAAACTTCAAAGCCCACAAAAGCTGCTCTCAGTTTTACTTTTGCTGCGTACTTTAAGAATTAGACTGCTCTTCCACTGGAGCAGGGGAAGCATTTGAGCTCCTGATCAAAAATAGTTATTGCCCTGCAAGTAAGTGTGCTGGAAGGCAGCCTGGCAGCTGCTAGACCAGCAGGAACAAGCAGGCCACCTCAAAGGAAAGGCACAGCTTGTGACAAGAGACATGGCCACAGAAAGCTCTGTGGGAAAGGCTGAAGTGGTTTGAGAGAAGGAAATGCGCTCCAGACTCCAGCACACAACAGCAGAGCCCACACATCTGCTTTCCCAAGCAAAAGGAGCTTGTCTCTTCCTCACCTCCACCAGAGCTGCAGCAACCCAAGGACAGGGTCTATGTGTGTGGTAGCCCCTGGTTTTTTAGGGATCCCTTCTCCAGGGATACTGGCTACAGCAAGCCGAGCACGCCCATCAGAGCTCTCTAGGCAATTCATTATTTTAAACAAATAAGTGATTAGCAAGGATCCACTCTCTCCTCGTGAAGCTGGCTGCATGCCCTGCAAGCCTCCACATCACTGTACAGTATCATAATCCAATTAAACCTCACCATGAGGGAAGCTTCACGCTATCACATTCAATTAGCCACTTAAGCCTCTTATCATCTGCACACTGGGATCCATTCAGACTGAGAGCTCCCCCAGCACTGACAGGACACCCTTCAGCCAGGCAAGGACACACACATGTCACATCTGGAGCAGCAGGAGCACCATGCAGCCTAGGAAATCCACACTGCTGGCTTACATGGAAGTAGAAACACAGGATATGAAGCACAGTGAACAGCCCCTGCCCACTCACAGCTACGTGCTGAGGTGATTTCTTGCTCCCCCTAATTCTCCTGCTCCCCAACTTCCCAAGGAAATGGGGCAACTCTGAAGGAGATCAAGGGGCCCAGAGGAATTTCAATGGAAAGGCAAAGGCTAAGAGAGGAGCTGCTAACACAGAGTCGTCTGGCAGCCAGCCACCAATTCCATAGGAAATACCCTCCCTAGAAGGTCACCAGAACGGTGGCAAAATTTGGCCCAGAAGAATTGGAGACAGCTGCCAAAATGTGACTCAAATGAAGCCAGCGAGCAGGCCAGCTTCCTGCGGGAGGCCAAAACACCGAGCGCTCTTGGAAAAAAGGAAGATTAAGGGTTGCAAGGAACATAATGGCCTCTTGTAACAGCTGAGTTGTTGCTTTTCTTTTCTTGGCAGAAAAGAGAGATGTTTTGTTGCTGGTTGATTAATCTATTATGCTAATCATTTCATAGCCAATTTGATACAGCCACAAGCTTGCCACAGAAATTGTCTGCCTGCTCAGAGCTGATGAAAGGTGGAGCATCAACAGCTCCATTCGACAAGAGCTTTTATTTCCTGGACAAGCAGCTGCAGGGTCACCTCCTGCCAAGCAGGGCTGCAGGAGCACAGGCCAGACCTGCCAGGGGACACGAGGGGAAGATCCTTTGGGCACCCTCACTTGGTGGAAGGCAAGGAAAGAGGCCTTTCAAAAGAGCAGCCCATTTCTTCTACTCCCACCATCCTTCTGCACTGGGCATGCACAAAGCATCCAGGTGAAAACCATGTAAAATCCCATCACAGAGACTTTGGCCAGCAGCTTTGGGATTTTAGCATCTGTTTCACAGCTGTCCTTGACACGCACAAGCATCACCTTAAAAAATGACTCAAAATGGGTGTCAGTGCAACTCTGACTCCCAACAAACCACTCAGCCTCTAGACAGAACACTTCCACTGAATAATACAAACATCCAAGTTACATTCAGCATGGGGATCACTTAAGGATCACTGGGGTTTGATCTCTTCCCCAAAGACTAAGGAGGAGAAATAGGATGTTCTAGCTCCAAGAAGAAGGGTTGTTTCTGGCCACTGTGCTTTACTCCAAGCAGTTTATCTCCATTGCTCAGTTGTGGATGTTTTTCCTCACACAACTCACACGTTCAGCATCAGCTCAGTGATATTTTTTAAGCCTGTCCTGTGCCCTCATTTGTATTCAACTTCCTTCTGAGGTAAAATGTTAGGCATTTCATGCTCTTCAAACAAAGTCAAAACAAAGCCTCCAAATAAGCACTTCTCAAACGTACCTAGTCATCTGAGTAATTAGACATTTTCCTAGTTCTAAATGTACTGAAAATCTATTGTCAGCTCCCAATGAATGAGCCAGCAGTTATCCTAAGCAGGAAGAGTTCCCTCCTAAATGTTAGCACAGCAACAGAACAGAAGGTTAAGATACATTTAAATTAACATCTCTCCCTACCTGAACTAATCAGTATTTTTAATTACCTAGCATCCCCTGATCATAATTATTATTCTAACAAGTTGTTCACCTCTCTCTGATGATACAATGCACAGCTGGCACTGCTCAAGCCAGGTCAGAACACGCTCTCACTGCCCAAGAGCTCCCATTCCCAGGGCAGGCACGCAAATACTCCACATCAAAGGGCAAACCGCTCCACTCCCGAGTGAATTTGTGGCAAATCCTCAAGGAAGAGTCACCTGTGGTCTTCACACAGGTCACAAGCCCCTCACAATAGAGGGAATTGCCATGAATGGGTACAAACCTGCAGATTGCTGGAGTGGCTCCTTGCTGAGTCCCTCCTGTCACACATCTGTGCTGCTGCCACCTTTATGTGCTCTCTGCAGCTCAGAGCAAACAGCCAGCTAGATCAGTGGAAGAAGATGGGAGCTGGCAGAGAGAGCGCAGCACACAGCCTGGGGCACAGCACACTGTCAGGATCCACTCAGCTGCCCTGGATCCGAAATCTCACCCCCACCAGTTTCCATCGCCCCCAGGGATGTCCATACCAGGGCTGCTGTGAATGTCCCAGTACTGCATGGCCAGGACACAGCACTGAGCAGTCACAGCCCTGCACACCCAGCCTCCTGTGAGCCCAGGGCACGTGTGTGGAAGCCCTTTGCATTTCCCAAGCCACAGACGTGAGCCAACACATGAAATGCCCAGGCAGAGCCCAGCCAATAACCCCAGACCTCCAGCACGCCTTTCCCCTGGCCTGTGCCACAGACTTCTTCCTTCACATGCCCCAGGGACACCGGGTCACACCTGCTCCACATCCCATTTGGTCTCAATCCACTCCACAGTTCAAAGCTTAGCAGCAACTTTTATGGGTTTGTGGCAATTGAGGCAGTAGCCTGAAACAAAACCTCCTCTGCATGGGAACAGTGCCTGTTATTGCCTTCTTGTGCTTCAGCAGACCCTTTCAACAAAACCTTTCCCCCAGGACCACTCTTCCTGTGGACAACCTCCACATGGTGCCACCTCCTCACGAGGCTACTTCAACATGGGACAGTACTGCATGCTGCCATTCACACCCACAGATTCACCAAAAAGTTCAGAAGGCAAGGAAGCCAACACCAAAATCCACAGAAAAATTCTTACTTCCACTCTCTCAGTGCGAGGAAAACGAGAGGAAAAGGTGTTGATTCTCTCACAGCCATGCAGCAAGAAGATCACTCTCAGCGCTTACTGGTGGTAGGGAGAACTTTTTGTAATGCAACCTTCCCCAAAGGCAGGTCTTTCAGGGCACAGAGGGAAGAAACAGGAGAAGGTAGGCATCTCTCCCTTCTGGCATGCAGTGGATACGCCCAGACAGTGAGACATTTTGAGTCACATTTCTGCGATGACTAAAAGAAAGTAGCTGCCTTTCAGAAGCGCTATGGTCAAACCTCCCAGGAGCTATGTGTGCTGAAGAACAAATCATAAAATCATTTCTGCAGATGGCACAGGAGTAAGAGGAGCCAGAACAAATGCAAACCACCGCCTCACCTCACGTTTCATGCTAAGCAACTCACACAAAATCTCACACAACTGCAGGACAACACCATGGCTCTTCACTACTCTTCTTCCTTAAGTTCAGACACAGCCTTTTCACACGAGGAAACTCCATGGATGCACCAAGGCAGCCTTCCAGATTTTGCTGAGACCCCACCCAAGCTGAATGGACCCACCAGAGTGTGTTGAAGAGCAGTGCTCTCGAGATCTCTGTCCCGCAGTCCAGCTCCCAGGGAAGCACACACACATCCACCCCATAACTCAGAGCATTGCAGGCACAGACCACTCCAGGCACGGCTTCCACCCAGCCCCACGTCATGGTAAACACCTCAGAAAAGGGCTAAGATTTACTGAAGCAAAAAGCAAAGGGAAGGAAGCAATGTTCCCTCCTCAAACACACGCTCCTCTTCACCAATCTTCTGACTCTGTGCCAAGTTCAAATCTCTTCTCTGCTTGGAAAGCCTGTCCTGCCAACAGAAACCCAGAAGGGAACTGGTGAAAACCTCAGAAGACACCAAGGCAGTTCCACAGTGTCTGACCACACACCTCCTCCACATCCTCCTCTCATGTCCCAACAGACTCTTCCTGGGACAAGCAGATCACTTGGGATATGGTTTCCCATGCAGAAGATTTCATTCTAATATCTCTTGCTTTATGACAGAAGAATCTTAATGTCATTATGCCTTAGTACAACTCATTACAATATGAACTTACAAGGCAGTGGCATAACTTAAAGGTTTACAAACTCCTGCTTTCTCTGACAGAAAGGTCTGTTGCCTGTAATCAAATGCAAAGCATGATGATCAGTGATTAGAAACAGCAGCACCGAGTGCTGCAGAACTTGGTGTTTGCTCCAGCCAACACTCCTCACCATGCCACAGGACCAAGATCCCCGCAGAACCTGCAACGTCAACTGCTCCTGACCTCACTCTGGCTTAACAAAACCCACCTGGCACCCACAGCTGCACCTGTAGCCCTGCCACACCCTGTGCCCAGCCCAAGGGGACACTCCCTGTCCAGCAGAAAACCCCACACCTGTGGAAAGATGGGCTGATAGGGCTGGCAGCAGCAGCTGGATGGCAGCAGCAGCTGGGTGGCAGCTTATCCCCCTGGCTTGAGGGAAGAAGAGCACCCAGGAAGAGCAAGCAAAGCTAATGGCAAGAGCAGGGCTGAGAGCAGAGGGACCCACCACTACATGCAAACTCCCTCAACCAAAAGCTTTGCTCCTACAGGGTCCCAAATACCCCTGTTCTTCCACCAATGCCTCAGGGCAGGCATTCTGAGCACCTTCATCATCCCCTGCTTCACAGCTTGCTTCAGCAATTCCTGACTTTCCCCCTCAAACCCCAGTTCTGCCCCACCTGGCCTGATATCCACATGTGCTTTGCATTCCCCACATTCCTCCAGGCACCTCAAGCAGCTGCCTCCAGGGTACTGCCCGCAGCAATTCCAGCACCCAGGACCCACCCTTGTGCTCCCAGCCCCCTACCACATCAAGGCAGGGTCAGTGTCCTTGCACTGCACTTTCTGGTCATCCACAGATCTGCAAACAAGCAGGCTACGTTGTGAGCTCGTTTGCAGATCTGCGAGTTTCAGCATAAATGATAATGCAGAACGAAAAGTCCTTGACAGTGTTGGACATTTCGGCTTTTATTTGTTGAACAGCGGCTGCTACAAGGCTGGATGGGATGGAAACCCAACTGCCTGCTTGGAGCAAAGGGTGCAGTGGAGAGAATTGTTCTCAGAGCAGGGCTATGAGATGCCCCCACGTCCTCTGCACAGCAGGGACAACGCCAATTGCACTGGAACCACCGAATGCTTTGGGCTGGAAGGGACCTTAAAGATCATTTAAGTCCAACGTCCTGCCAGGAGCAGGGACACTTTCTTGTCTAGTGCAAAAATGAAAAAGCACCAACTGCTTCTCCAGCTATTCCCATCCAGGCAATAACTTCCACAGCAAAGGGATTCCTTGAAGAGGGGCACATTCCCCCGGGTGGCAGACCCTTTCCAAGATCTCCCGTTGCAGAAAAGAAAGGCTGGACGAGACACAAGCTGAAAAAGTTGCTGCCCGAGGCGCTGCTAGCACAGATAAGCTGCTATAAACCAAGATTACCTGCAATTGCAGGGCTCAGGATTGCTTCTACCCCTCTGTCTCCCTGCCCACGATGCCAGAGCACTACGACTGCGGGCAGCGTTTATGCCGGGATAGTTCTCGTCCCTGCAATACAGGGGCATGGCCACCAAGTCCAACCTCCTCTCTGGATGGCGCAGAAGACAGAGGGATTTGGGGGGGATTGTACAGCTTGCGGAGCTTTACGCTCCTGCCAGGTTAGCCTGATGACTCTGCTCCCTTTCTGCTCGCTCGCTACGTCCTCGTTTAAAACAAAACAAAAGAGAAAGAGAAACGCTTCAAAGATTTGTCTCCGGCACGTTCAAATCCTCGTAGGCATTCTGCTCTGAGCTAGGCTTGCAGGAGCGCAAAATTTACAAAAACTGAGAGGAATGCCTGCCATGCGGGCTAAAAGCAGCGCAGGAGGGACCGCGGCCGCGTGTTTACTCACACAGCAGAGGCGGGGAAGCAGACGAGACGGGGAGAGGGCGAAAAACCAGCACGGGAGACAAGGATGCGCACCCCGAGCCCATCCCTGCGGGGCATTTCCCGGGGAAAGGCGCCGTTAACGCGGCACCCCCGGGGGATGGCGGGGCCCGGGGGAGCTCCAATCCCCGCCAGCAGCACACAACCAGCGCCGGGGGCTCGGGGGGACACTCGCCGCGAAGGTGACCCCCGCCCTCGGCTGGGCCGGGAGCGCCCGCACCTCCACCCATCCCAGAGCCCACGGAAGGGACGGGAGGAGCCGTGCCCGTCACTGCGGTAGCGGCGAGGGGAGGGAATGGACGCTGCGATCGCGGGGGCATCGCACAAGTGATGGCAAAGAGGGGCGAGGAAGCAACGGCGGAGCTGGCGAGGAAGGGGGTGGGGTCCGCGCCCTCGCCCGCCCGTTACCTGGGGACGCAGCTGGGGCTGGAGCCGTCGATCTCCCAAGTGGCGAAGAGGTTCATAGGCACGGGCCGCCCCAGGGCCCCGGCGCCGCCGGGGAAGCTGAGGCGGCTCCGCT